>JAOANK020000059.1:1592790-1603614 GCA_026257165.2 Telfairia occidentalis | reverse complement strand
GGTTTTAGCATTTTATTTAATTCTTGAGGATTTTTAGTATTATATTATTATGTTTTAAATTGGGATCCCGATATTTTTACATTTAATTATTTTCTCTATTACTTTGGCTTCTCTGAAATCAAATTAAATTTCTAAATGCTAAACCCAAGTCATTTCATCGTTTTAAGCATGCATGATTGTAACGATCCTAGAAAATTAAGTCTTAGAAAGTCGGGTCGTTACCTACACCTTCAGGTGTTTGGACGACAGGTCCAAAAACTTCACATTTTGAAAGTGAGGCTAATTCTGCTTGGATTACTTCTTTCCACTTAGGCCAATCTTTTCTACGTCGACATTCTTTGATAGATTTTGGTTCAAAATTCTCATTCTCATAAATAATATCATGAGCAACATTATAAGCAAAAATGTTGTCAACAACTACATTAGTTTGATTCCATCTTTTACATGTCATGACATAAATAATCAAAATTTCATTATTATCATCAGGTATTTTACCTTCTTCCATATTCTTATGAATCGTCATGTCTCAAATTTCTTTTGGAATATCTACTTTCTCAACTGAATCATTTTGATTATCGACTACTTTTCTTTTTTGAAGATTTTTATCTTTGAAACTTATTGGTCTACCACACTTTTGGCGTGCTGCATACTCATTAGTTGTAATAATTTGCTGTGTTGGGATCTCAATTCTAGATGAAACATTTGTAGTCGGTATATATGACTTAGTCACTTTCTTAGCATCTGTAAATGCATCTGACATTTGGTTTGCTATATTTTGTAAATGAATTATCTTTTGAACTTCTAGTTCACATTGATCTGTACGGGGATTCAAATGAGACAATAAAGATGCACTGCAAGTAATATATTTTTCCAACTTTTTAATTCCTACGCCCTAATATTGGAAAAATTATTTCATTAAAATGACAATTAGCAAATCATGTGGTAGGTACATCATCATTTGTCAGGGGTTCAAGATATCTAATAATTGATGGGGAATCGAATCCAATATAAATTCCCAACCTCCTTTGAGGACCCATCTTAGTACGTTGTGGTGGAGCAAATGGAACATATACTGCACATCCAAAATTTCGCATACAGGATATATTTGGCTCTTAGCCATAGGCTAATAATTATGATGTCGAGTATTTATGATAAGTTGTTGGTCTAATGCGTATAAGTGACGTTGCATGCAAAATAGCATGACCCCATACAGATATAGGAAGTTTTGCTCTCATAAGTAATGGTCTAGCAATCACTTGCAAGCGTTTTATCAAAGATTATGCTAAACCATTTTGTGTATGAACATGAGCTATAAGATGTTCAATACTTATCTCAATTGACATACAATACTTATTAAACGCTTAGGATGTAAACTCACCAACATTATTAAGACGAATACTTTTAATTATATAATCAGAAAATTATGCTCTTAATTTAATTATTTGAGTAAGTAATCTTGCAAATTCAAGGTTTTAGCTTGATAATAAGCACATATGCGATCATCTACTAGATGCGTCGACAAAAACCATAAAATATCTGAATGGTCCACTTGTTGGATTAATAGGTCTACATATATCACCATGTATTCTTTCTAAAAATGTTGGTGATTCAATTCCCACTTTAGTTGGTGATTGTCTAATAATTAATTTTCCTTGAGAGCAAGCAACACATGACAATTCATTAGATTGAAGAATCTTCTAGTTCTTTAATGGATGTCCATGTGAATTCCAATAATTCTTCTCATCATTATTGACCTAGGATGACCCAATTGATCATGCCAAATAGTAAATATATCTAAATTCATGAACTTCAGGTTCATTGTTGCATATGTTTCAATTAA
Organism: Telfairia occidentalis; assembly: GCA_026257165.2. Lineage (NCBI taxonomy): Eukaryota > Viridiplantae > Streptophyta > Magnoliopsida > Cucurbitales > Cucurbitaceae > Telfairia > Telfairia occidentalis. Next base: position 1,601,774 of record JAOANK020000059.1, on the reverse strand, counting down.
TCGTATATGAGTATAATATAATTTTGAAGAAAAAATAGGCAGTGTTTCTATTATACGATTTTCATGTGAGTTCGTAGATGTAATATAGAGGTACTCTATATTATTTTTGTTATCGGTCTTAACATGATAGCCATTACAACGTATATCTTTGAAACTCAACAAATGTCTTTTTGATTTACTAGAGAACAAGGCATTATCAATAGTAAATGTTGTTTCTTTAGGCAAAATAAGATTTGCTTTTCCAAAACCTTCTATCAAGTTTGCAGAACCTGATATTGTATTGACTTCTGCTTCAAGTATTGTCAATTCTGAAAAATATTTTCTATTTTAAGTATCATGTGTGTAGTTACACTATCTGCCAAGCATAAATCTTCACCGTTCATCATTGAATCAACCAAAGTATAAAAAATGTTCATGATTCTTCATTAAAAAAAGAAAAATTATAATAAGATTCAAGAATTAAAAAGAAAACTTGAAATATAAAGCTTAATTAGTAAATATAACATATAAATACTAAAATAAAAAATAATATTAATTTTGGACATTCCCATAAGTGAATGAAGTACTACTGCATCAATGGTGTCAATGATCTCTTCAAGAGATTCAAATTATTGTTACCATTGATATCAAGAGCAATGAACTCTAATTTTGTAAGATTTGTCATGATAAAACTATTAGAAACGAAATGTATTTACATTAGAAATTTAATATACATACTAAACATGCATACTAAAATAATTGTAGATAACTAGCATGTTGTATTGTGTATGTAAAGTATATAGTTAATTTGTAAAACATGCCATGAAACATATAAACATTAAATCAAATATGTATATAAATAATCAAATATGGTACTTAAAAGAATGGTAAATGATAAACATAACACATGATACATATAAATTTATGAGATTAATATACAACAATAGAACATAAAAAAAAAAAACCCATGTACAATCCAATATTAGGTCACAAAAATGGAATATTTATATACACATCATGCATAACAAAAGTATAATATACAAATTTTCTTTTCAATTACCAAAGTAATAAGGTTTTAAATATGCATTCAATAAATTGCAATTTTGAAGACTATGTTATACCAAAAAAAAAAAAATAATTACAATATATTTATGCATTAAGAAAAACAATGCTTAAATAATAAATAGAAAATTGCATTAAAAGAAAATAATAACAAAGTACCATATTATGAAATGAAATGAAATACAACAATGCAAAAAACAAATAATTGAAATACAACAATTAACAATAAGAAACCAATAGTGATATCTATATGCTTAAATAAGAGAAAAAGAAAATAATAGGTAAATATTTAATAGTGATATCTACTTAATTGAGTAAGTGGTTTCATATGTTTAAATATGAAACCAATGCTCATAAGATTTGAAGTACATCAAATAGTTAATTACACATGAAAAGAAAAATAATAAGTAGATATTTGAACAACATTGATAAAAGAAATACTGTGATCAAATATTGACAATAAAATGAATTCAAAAGAAATATCATGATAAACACAAATACTTGATTATAACATATACAATAAGAAATGTAATGTCTCGTTATTTGAACTGATTATTAATGAGCGTTATTTTTTTAGATTTATTAAGTGATTAAGAATTAATAGTATTAATTAGATGAATTTTTGGAATTAAGAATTAATTGATTTTATTTAGAAAGGATTAGGAAAATATTATGGAATTTATTAAAGTTTTTATTTGAATAAAATAAGAGATAAAAAAAGATAAAATAAGGGAAATTTTATCTTTTAAGAAAAGATTAAGAAAATTATTGAGTTTTTATTTGGATAAAATAAGAGATAAAATAAGATGGATTTTATCTTTTAAAAAAATGAAAATAGTTAAAGATAATAACATTTTTTTTTTGAATTTATACCAAATTGAAATATGACTAGGATTTATGGAAAACCCTATAAATATTAATGTTATGAAACCATAACTATCAAGTTTTTTTCTTTTCAATAGAAATTTTTCTCTCCTCTTTTCCCTCCCCCTTTCACTCCAACCTCCTCCTCCATCATTCTATCTCTCATGCATTCCCTTTCTCTCTTCCCATTAGTGGTAGAGCGTGGGCAATAACATCAATGGTTCCAAACAGTAAACTGAGAAATTGTTGAGGAACATAGATTAAGCTAGAAAGAATTATTTAGAATTATTTCGAAAGCCAAAGTAAGTAACTTCGCTCACGGAGAAGCGTTCGGGCTAGGATAGGTGAATTTTATGATGTATGTTCTATTAAAGTATGTGATTATGTATATGTGTTAGAAAGTGATGACCATGCCTATATGATCTCGTATTTTTGTTGTTTACTGAATTGCTGAATGGAATGGTGATGATGAACATGTCTATAGGATTTCCTATTCTTGTCGTCTATGAATTACTAGATCAAATGTCATGATATGTATAAACATGTGGATTGTTAGAGGCATCTACTGATAAAGATGTTGGGTGCCTTAGATGTTGTAAGATTTCATGAATGAAACTTATGTGCATATGATTGATAAGTTAGTTGGGACCTATGCATAGATTGTTGTGTGTTGCACGGACTGAAATAATGAGTGACAGCCTCCCTCGATTTAGAGGGTCGGTGTTTGGGGGGGGGGGCAACCAAACTGATTGAGTGTCATCCATCATCAGATAGTAGTAGGGCCCCTTGAGAAGTTTCATACTAGTACTCCAGAGGTGGCATTTGAACCGGAGGGGGTGTGCTGTCACTTAAAGGATCTTTTTTAAATGACATGTCATAATGAATTGACTACCAGTGTAGACTGAAAAATGAATTGGCTTCTTGCCTAGACTGAATAATGAATTAACTGGTAGCCCAGACTGAAAATGCTAGAAATAGGTCTTGTATGAGCATTGCATGACTGTGTGTGTTTGCATGTCCAACCGTGGGATGAGTTACTTACTCGGTATGCATTTTACATACTTAACCTTTTCTTTAATTTTTTTTTAGATAATGGTAAGGGCGTACTGAATGGCTGATGAGGATCGGTTATGAAGAAGTCATGGCCGAGTGGCATAGCTTTTCAACATTTTTAATCATTTTACTTTCAGTATTCAAATTTATGTTAGATCATTTGTTTAGTTATTTTTGTATTATTGAACCATTATGAGTTTTAGCATTCTTATTAATTCTTTGGGGAGTTTTAGTAATATATTATTATGTTTTCATTTAAATTGAGATCCCGATAATTTATAATTTCTCAATTACTCTGGCTACTTTAAAATCAAATTAAATTTCCAAATGCTAAAATCAAGTCGTTTTATCGTTTTAAGCATGCATGATTGTGACAATCTTAGGAAATTGAGTCTAAGAAAGTCGGGTAGTTACAAGAATTGACATATTAATCATATACAAATTAGTACTTTCAATGTTTAAAAAAGAAAAAAACATAATGCACATATGATGTATATGCACAATGTATATGGAACATAAGGAAAACTTTCACCACAAAAACAAAATAGAATGTATAGAAACTTCTATCACAATGTATAAAATCAAAGCCTACCTTTAGCAAACAACAACGATAGAGATTCGTGCTGATAACGTGTTATAAAATGAGCACAAAAACAAAAACAAGAACAAAACAACAAGAACAAAAGAAGAAAACTAAGAGAAAATATGAAGAGAAGAAAGTAGTGAGGAAGAGAGAATTCTCTATTGAGTTGTGATTTTCAAATGTCCCATACAACCAGTATTTATAGAATTTACAATGGTGTAGGTTACAAGATTTACATAATTCAAATTGTGTAATCATCATAGGTATAATGAGTGATAAAAGAGAAGAATGAATGTGGAATTGTATAACTCATTGAGGTTATGAATATCTACTTAATATATTGATAATAGCCCCTACTTTATTCCAATTTTATTTATTTAGTATTTGTTTAATTTAAAATTAAATATTTTAATTTAGCTTATTAATTGTTGATAAATATATATTAAACTACAATGCTTAATTTATTGATAAATTATTGAAATGAAATTGGTATGAATTAAATTGTTTTTGAATGATAGTAGTATTTATGTAATGACATTCAATTTTAAAAATATGTGACTTTTTCATTTTTTTTCTCATAATATTAGAATTTTGTATTTTAAACTGAAACATACAGTCTTAATAATAATAGTGCCGTGTTATATAATGTTAGTTATTAGTACAATTTCAAAATTAGGTTTATTTTTATCCTTGAATTCAGTTAAATATTTTTAATATTTTACCTTCATCAAGAATTATTTTTAACTTTTTAAAAGCATGAATGTGAATGCTAACTAGAATAATTAAAATAAAATATGTTCAATTCAACAACACATTTGCAGAAAAGTTAATTACTATTTCAACTTAAATTATACTTGAAATAAAATTTGAATTTTGAAGAATAGTAAGGAAATAGTATATGGTGCTATTTCTCACAATTCATTACTTATTTTCAATGAACTAACATATGAATTGTTTTTAATTAATTAAGATATAATATAATATATATTTAATTTTAATTTTTAAAAGATTAACAATGGATAATAAGATATTGAAACGAGTCTCTTCTATTTTAATAAAATTAAATTTTAGTCTAATTTATAACTATTTTATTGAATTTCATGTTTTTATACTTTAAAATAAAACTATAATTTCTAGTATCTCTATCTCTATCTCTATCTCAATCTCTATCTCTACTATGTTAAAAGGAAACATTGTAGAGAATCATTTTTTACATTCTTCGTTCCTCTTAATTTTCTAAACATCCAATGATACCTCTTCCCTTTCATCCATGTAAATCTCTTTCACACATTTTTTTTTTAAGTAAACGTTGGGAAGATGAATATGTTTTTAGGTTGAATATGAAGTTTTTTTTTGGGTGAAGCTAGAGGATTTTTTGGCCTAAAATTATGTAACCACAAATTAAATTATCAATTATAGACATTTTGTTTTTGTTGGTAAGGTATGATGACAATCTTGCATTTTCTATAAATAGTTTCATATATTTGTACAGAAACTCATTGCTAAAAAAAAAATTGTGTTTTTCCTTTATGCAAAATTCATTGATTTAAAGTATATTTCAATCTTATAATTTTTTTAATTCATTTCATTTCAAATTTTAAATTGTTGCACTGCATTGCATTTTAGAAAGTCGTGTTAACAAAATGTTTGTATCACAATTGTTGTTTTAATTTTCTTTTCAGTCCAATAAATTTAGGTCTCTCTAAAGTCTCAATCTTATACTTTTTTTTTCTATAACAAATAGATTTTATTTGTCAAGAAAATCACGGTAAGTACCGATTGTTTTTTCTTCCTCCTTTCTTACCAAAAATTGATTCGAGATGTTTCTAATTTTAAGTTAGTTGCTACATGGTATAAGAGGTCCTTGTTTTTTTTAATACTATTATTCTTTTTATTTATTTTAAGAAATGCATGGAAGATGAAGTTTTTTACCTTCTTTACCCCTCTTAATTTTCAAAAAATTCAATTATACCCCTTCTCTTTCATCTACGTAAATCTCTGTTCCACACTTTTAAAAAAAAAATTAAGCCACACACACTTAATCATTAACTGATAATTAATAACTAATTAAATCTTTATTGGTTTTTTTCAAGTAAATGTTGGGAAGATGAAAATGTTTTTAGGTTGAATATGAAGTTTTTTTGGGGTGAAGCTGCAGGGTTTTTTGGCCTAAAATTCTATAACTACAAATTAAATTATTAATTATAGACATTTTTTTTGTTGGTAAGGTATGATGAAGATCTCGTCTTTCCTATAAATAGTTCCATATATTTGTATAAAAATTCATTGCTAAGAAAAAAATAATTATGTTTTTCCTTTATTGCAAATTCATTGATTTATAGTATATTTCAATCTTATAATTTTTTTAATTCATTTCATTTCAAATTTTAAATTGTTGCACTACATTTGCATTTTAGAAAATTGTGTTAACAAAATGTTTGTATGGTAATTGTTATTTTAATTTGATTTTCAATCCAATATATTTAGGTCTCTCTCAAGTCTCTATTTTATACCTTTTTTCTATACCAAATGGATTTTATGTGTCAAAAAAATCATGGTAAGTATTGATATGTTGTAATGTTGAGTAATGTGGTACAACATGCATGATGTATGATGTTATCACATGTATGTGGGACCTTGCATGAACCATAGAACCGTGAAACCATAATTTATAATAGGGTGACAACTGCCTTCCACACCCAAAGGGTCGGTGTTGGGCGGGATCTGGTTGATTGATTAAGTGTCATCTAGCATCAGATGCAGTTGGAAGCCCCCAATTAAATCGAGGGCCCACATTTGTACCCATAGTGAGATGATACCATGGTGGGATACATGTTGTTATTCATCCGACATGAGAAGGACAATATATTGTCGATCGATGTAGAATAGATCCCAAATGTCCATACCCTGAGTTTGCATGATTGTGTGTGTTTGTAGGTTTGACCACGTAAGTTGGGTCACTTATTTGGGTATTTGTTAAAAAAAACTCAACCTTTTCTTTTTAAACATATTTTTCAGGTAATGGCAATAACAATCGTGATGGATAATGAGGAAGGGTTCTTGTGCCATAGTCATGAGCCGTTTTTAGTTCTGCATTAAGTTTAGGGTTTAGAGATTTAATAGGCATGAAGTGGTTGTCAACAAACCATGCCATCATTGATTATTTTCTTAAGACGGTGGTCTTCAGTCCACCTCAAGAGTCTAGTTTCAAGTTCAAAGGATTGCATGTTGGAGTAGTACTGAGGATCATCTTCACACTAAAGGCAGAAAAGCTGATTGACTAAGGAGCCTATGGATTACTTGCTAACGTGGTCGATACTAGACATGCAAAGGCTTCAGTGGAGTTAGTGCCCATAGTAAGAGAGTTCGTGGACGTGTTTCCAGACGACCTTCCAAGGTTGCCAATGGTTAGGGAAGTGGACTTTTGTATCGAGTTATAACCAGGTACAACACACATCTCCAAGGCTCCTTACCGAATGGCCCCAGCTGAGCTGAAAGAGCTAAAAAGTCAGTTGCATGAATTGTTGGACAAATGGTTCATCTGCCCCAGTGTTTCACCTTGGGGAGCACCGGTGCTATTTGTTAAGAAGAAAGATGGGTTCATGCGGTTGTGCATCGATTACCAAGATTTGAACAAGGCGACAGTTAGAAATAAGTACCCATTGCCACGAATCGATGACCTATTTGACCAGTTACAAGGAGCCGTTGTTTTCTCCAAGATCGATCTGAGGTCAATGTACCAACATTGAGGGTTAGAGGTGAAGATATTTTGAAGATGGCTTTTAGATCTAGGTACAGACACTACGAGTTCTTGGTGATGTCGTTCGGACTAACAAATCCTCCAGCAGTGTTCATGGAGTTGATGAATAGAGTATTCAAGGAGTTCCTTGATACTTTCGTGATTTTGTTCATTGATGACATTCTAGTTTATTCCAAGATGGAGGCAGAACAAGAAGAACATCTCAAGAAAGTTTTGATGCGTTTGAGGACCATTCAATTATATGCCAAGTTCCCCAAATGCGAGTTCTGGCTACATAAGGTGTTCTTCTTGGGTCATGTTGTATTCAAAGACAGCGTCTCGGTGGACCCAGCAAAGGTGGAGGCAGTGACCAACTAGTCACAACTGACTAATGTAAGCGAGGTACGAAGCTTCTTAGGCTTGGCTGGCTATTATCGTCGTTTCGTGCAAGACTTCTCTAGTATAGACTCGCCATTGGCTTAACTGACACGGAAGGGAAGCTGATTTTCTTGGAATGATGAGTGTGAAGTAAGCTTTTAGGAGCTCAAGCAAAGGCTAGTTACCGCACCAGTGCCCACGGTACTGCAAGGAACTGGGAATTTCGTGGTTTATAGCGATGCTTCCAAGTAGGGACTGGGGTGCGTGTTGATGCAGCTCGACAAGGTCATAGCTTATGCATCACGTCAACTGAAAGATTATGAGTGCAACTACTCACATGACTTAGAATTGGCAGTTGTGGTGTTCACCTTAAAAATCGGGAGACATTATCTGTATGGAGAAAAAATTTAGATTTTCACAGATCACTAGAGCCTGAAATACTTCTTTACTCAAAAGAAGCTAAATATGAGGCTGCAAAAGTGGCTTGAGGTAGTGAAGGATTATGATTGTGAAATCTTGTACTGCACGGGCAAGGCAAATGTGGTGGAAGATGCCCTCAGTAGAAAGCAGCGCATATGGTAGCTTTGGTTACTATGCAAACTCGGATTCACTAAGACCTGGAGAGAATGAAGATAGTTGTAATGACTAGTGAAGTTATTGCTCGGTTATGACAATTGTCGGTAACCTCAAGCTTGCATCAAAGAATTATAGGTGTGCAGTAGAAAGAACCAGATCTGATGGAAAGATACGAGTTGTGGAGGGAAAAAATGATAGAAGATTTTTTGGTGTTATCAGACTGTGAAATGTTGTATCAAGGACGCTTGTGCGTACCTCAGAAGGAATCACTTAAAGACGAGTCATTGACTGAGGCTCACAACTCACCATTTATGATGCATCCCGATAGTACGAAGATGTATCATGATTTGAAGAAGTATTATTGGTGGCCTAATATGAAGAGGGATATAGCCGAGTTTGTGAGTAGATGCTTGGTGTGACAATAGGTGAAGGCACCAGGGCAGAAGCTAGTGGGACTACTACAACCTTTGTCTATACTTAAATGGAAGTGGGAGCATGTCTCCATAGATTTCATTATTGGGCTGCCTAAAATGACGTAGGGGTATACAGTGATTTCGATAGTCATAGATAGACTTACTAAGTCCGCACATTTCCTACCAGAGAAGTCGATATATTCTATGGAGTGATGGGCGTGGTTATACATAAAGGAGATTGTTAGATTGCATGGGGTACCTGAAGGAATCGAATTCCCAGCGGAAGCGATTGAACGCTTAATGCATTCAAGAATGAATTTGGGAAGAACATGCAATT
>JAOANK020000059.1:1580817-1592690 GCA_026257165.2 Telfairia occidentalis | reverse complement strand
GTTAATAAAGTATTTTCACATGTATTCAATGAATTATAAAATATATACTAAATAACACATTTGATAGAATTTCAAAGAAAACGACATCAGAACTAAATTTTTGTTTGAAATTAATGATTTTTTGACAAAATTATTTAATGGTTGATTTGTGCATTATTAATCAGATTTAATTTTGTGCAATGTTTGATTTTACTGAAATCATTGAGTTTATAGTAATTTCTACATTGTTTTCTGTAAAAATTAATGGGTGAATTAGCGAAAATTGAATAGAGAGTTAAAATTGCAACACTAATCTAATTCAAGTATCTAATTTGATGAAATTGAAAGTTCAGAAGATAAATTGATACAACTTGACAAGTTTACTACGTAAAAATTTATTTTCCCAAACCTCTATTTAACTTTGAACTTTTACAAAAATATAACTATTTTAGTCCTTGAATTTTAAAATGTTAAAAAATTACCATTATGATCCTTATTGTCATTAGATCCCATAATTCCTTCCATCTAATATCCATCTCAATCAACTTATATGACTCGTATATGTCATATATATATGTGTGTGTGTCAAACTTTTTTTGAGTTCAACATTTGTAGGAGTGGGGGATCAAACTATCGATCTCTGCGATGGTAGTACATACTTTTATCTACTAAGCTATGTTCGGATTGGCTATATGTGTCAAGCTTTCAACTATTAATATATATATTCAAAGTCACATTATGATATATTTGTTAAAAGTAAAACAACATCAAAACAATTATTTATTTGAGTTTATAGACTAAAATTGATGTTTTAAAAATTAAAAAAAAAAAACAGTTTCTACCCCTTAAACTTGTCAAATTTTATCAATTTTCATTCTAAACTTTCAGTTTCATCAAAGACACTAGACTTTGATGAGTGTTGCAATTTTTACCTTCTATTCAATTCTGTAAATTCAATAACTAAGTTTAACAAATATAAATATATATATATTGTTTTTCTTTGAAATCCTTTCGATTTTGTATCATACATATGTTTCATAATTTAATGAACGCATATGAGACTGAATGTTCATTTTAAAAATCTTTCAAACAAAAATTTATTAGAGGGTAAAAACTGCTACATTTTTTCAAGTTTAACGTTCAGATTCCAACACTGATCTAATTTTGAGGTATAATTTGATGAAATTGAAAGTTCAAAAATAAGATTAATACAATTTAACAAGTGTAGATGTGAAAATTGTTTGTTTTTTCTCTCTCTAAAAGTGATTAAAATAAAACAAATTTAAAAATTTAAAGGACTGAAAATGAAATAATGTTTTTATGTTTACGAAAAAAATTAATGAATGAAAAAGAAAAAGGAAAGGGTAAAAGGAGATGGAAATGAGAGGGTGGGGAATTTGGGTATGGACCACATTAAATTGAAAAAAAAAATGGTCGTTTCATTTCTTTCAACTTTCTCTCTGTCCTTTGAAAGGGAGATTTCAACACACTCTTTTAGTCCCTTCCCTTCACCTTCTGCAAATCCCATCTTCATTTTATTCTTTAACCCTTTATGCTCTGCTTTTGCTTACGCCATCTCCTCATCCTCCTCCTATTACCTTTTGCTTTGCTACAAAAAATCATTGAAAGAAACCAAATACCAAACCTACAATGTAGTTTTCTTTATGACAATTTTTTCCCTATTCAACCAAGAATGTGTTCACATTATAACGGTTGTTACATGAATTTGGCCGAGGTTACGTTTGGTGGAGCTGAAGTGCCGTGTCGACAAACTAGTCTTGGTGTGGGGTTGTGGCTGTATACTCAGATGCTCAAGTTAGTTTAGCAATAAGCTCGACTTGGTAGAATTTAGGTGGGAAATTGTGCTTACCTCTAAATGGAGTAAATTGGCGTATTTATATCATAAGCGGCGTGGGGAGAAAAGCTTGGAGACTTCAACTCTAGTTTCAGTGGGAAATGGGTGTAATGGGAGAGTGCCTTGCCACTTTCTCTACGCATGGGCCACGTTATGCGTATCCTGCAGAACTTCCTGATGTGGCATGTGTGCGTGCTCTAACCGACTTGGGAGGTTGGCCCAGGCCCGAGTTGGATAACTCTTCGGGATTTTCTGGCTTCGAGGTCCGTACTCTCCAGACTTTCTCAATGACACGTGGCAACTTCTTTGCTAGGGGTATTTTTACCTTCCAACAATAACATCACAATTGAACCGATCGAGCCAAGTTCAAATTTACACTACATCAATAATAAACTTATATTAGTTCGAAAAAAAGGTCGCCATTATTTGTAGACTATCTAATTTCAAATATGAGTGAAGTGAAGAAGGAAAGGGGAAGGCGAGCGAGGCAATATCCTACCTTCATTGTCTTGAATTCAAAATATTACATAGAAAATTAAAGATTTTTACAATTTTCGCAATATTCTTCCCTTTATTTTTTTAAATTAAATATTATATATCTATAAATTTTGAAAGTAAGATTTTGCCACTTTCTATGAAAAATTCTAGCTCTTGCGTCACTCGGGAAAAGAGGTGAAATGACAAGACCGTACGCACATTTGGCTCTTCGCAGAGTATAGCTCACATCCACGCATTTAATTGGAGAATGTGGCAACGCCCATGAAGCTCCGGCGTGACATCAACTACTAATTTAGATCTTACTATAGTTTTAAAAAAGATTTTAGATTAGTAAAAGTATTTTTATAAGTTTTTTTTAATAATAAATAAAATTTATTTTAAAAATAAAATTAATTTAAATATTATTCTTAAAGAAAAAATTGAGAGATTATCCAAAAAGTTACTCGATTGACCGAAATCTTCCAAATATATAATAAGAAAAAAAAAGTTTACGTTTTTTTAAATAACTTTTGAATGTAATACAACAAAATAATTTTTTTCATAAAAAAATACTTTAAAGAAAATATCACCAGATACATTCTAAATAATTAAAAGGATTTTGTTAAGAAAAAATGTTTAAATTAAAAGATATGCCAAAGTCAATATTATCAATTTTAACTTTTATTCTTTATTTTATGTTTTTTATTTAAAAGAATTGTATTAGAGTGATATATATGTTATGGTTGCCAGTCAAGGCTTGCTACGTGGAATGGTGAGAACTCAGCCTAAAATAACCAAGCCAAAATGGCTCAAATGAGCCGAACAAACATGACCGACTTGAATATAACTCGACTAGGTCACAACCTCAATAGTACATATGTACCAAACGGAAAACATGTTGCATGTCGACTACGAAGAACTACAAGTAACGGGACAACACCTTACAATCCTTTCTTATAAAAGGTACGGCCATCACTTATTAGAGGTACACAATTTTTACCTGCTCAACTCGACACTAACTTAAATTAAGTACTAACTTAAGCTTTAAAGTGTATTAGACTAAGCACCATATCGGTGGAAGGACCCCTCGTTCCACATCCGAAGTCCATGTCCACATACTGTTTTATGGATCGGCCCATTTGATTTAGGCCCATCAATTGGGCAATCTTGCATGCTAAAGTGGATCGGGCCATAGGATAGAAACTACGGCCCGTTTAGTAAGACGCTTCTCCGGATTCTGGAACAGTGCGAGAACTTGGGGTATAAAAGGAGTCGATATTGAAAATTTGAACTGCGAACTTGAGATTAAGGTCACGTATTCCAGGGCAATTTGGGCGAGTTTCAGAGCGACGGAAATTGATCGGAGGAAGGCGCCAAGCGATATTCCGATTGACAACGGCGGAATATTGATCTCCGATTGCATCGATGGTGAGGGAAACTGATAGTTAATCGAGGTTCGAAGTTGAAGATGACGCCATTCAATCACCTTCCGGTTGTTTTATTCGAGATCTCGTCACTCATTCTCCAGGTAACGCTTTTAGTTTGCCTTACATTTCGAATTATCAATCTGATTCTGATCTGGATATCTTTTTTTCTGTTTTCTGTTTTCTATTTTCTAGTGGTTGCGTAAAAATTTATCCTATCTATGTTGATTTTCCTGCGCAGGATCGGATATGATTCTATTATTTTCTAGATATTGCACATTAACTAGTATGTTTCAGTGATATTTTATAGTGTTCTTTAATAGAAAAAATTTACATGAAATAGTTCTGCTAGATTTCTCTATTTGTTACCTCCTAAGTTATGAATTAGATCAGGATTCGACGATTTAGTTGGATCTTCGCCTATACGGTTTTTCCTCCCTCTGGTCCGTTCATGAACACAACGAAACTTATAGTCCGGACGGTAACCTATGATGGAAATGGAAAACGTTATTAGGAATGGCATAATCTTTGTGTGGTGCATCATCAACATATTGCATTATTTCCATCCAAAATCAAGTGATGGTGTTTGGAGTGTCAGAATTTCATTTCCTTCGTAAACTGAGGATTATCGAACTGTTTCTTGTTGTTATTGGGAGCATAAACAGTAGAGGTTGGAGAACGAATTTTCATTTGATCATTTTTTTAAAAAGATTCTATAACCTATCAAACCAGATGATAGAAATGTTGCGTAATCATATATGATGTACGTCCTGATTCTTTCCTGCATATGGTACCGTATGCTTTAATGTTACTCTGCTTGAAGAGCTAGCTTTACTTGTTCTACTTACTTTTGGCGGATATTATTTATGAACAATACATGAAGTTACTCTGGTTGAAGAGCCTTACACTGTTTGATGAGCTTGAGAATTTGAGTTCTTAGAAGAATATAATTTCTGTTGTTTCTCCCCAAGAAACTTAAGTCTCATTTCTTCTTTTAACAGATGCTCTTACTAGTTTTCGCAGTCTTGCATTTTTCAATCTTAATGATTGTGGTATTCAGATTGAGAATAGTAATTATTTCATTGGGAGATGTACTGATTCTTAATAAAACTTTCATTTCATTTATTTATATTTGGATACTTAATTTTGTTATATAAAGGTAAAAGACATTTGTATACAGCGTATATATAATTTTATTTAAATTAAGATTATGTCCAATGTTAATCTATCCACTACAATATGTTGGTGCTCTTTATGATGTGAAAACATGATAACGTGAAATTATGATATTTTCTGTCTAATTTGAATTCTATCAGCTGTCTTTATTTCTGAAACAATTTTATCTGATTTACAGTCTAAAAATGACCTTAACAGTTTCAGTGCTAGTAGTGCTTATTTTTGTCTAATTATGAACATTATCCCATTTTAGCAGCTAGTAGTTGTTTCAGTGCGTTCTAAATCCTTTGAATTTTATCAGCTAGTGCTTGATTTGACATACAATAATAACGAAGTGTTGGGTCTTTATCCTATAAGTGTTGCTAGTAGTGTACCAATGCTACGTTTCTTCCTTGTCTTTTTAATTATAGTTCTTTGATCTCTTTTATGTAGCTTTTCTTTCTTTCTTTCCCTTACTTTTTTTTTTGCCTGCTACACGTATTTGCCTTAGCACATTCTTATTTTCCTTTTGATTCCTGTACATTCATTTATTCTTATCCCATCTTTTCTGCCAATGTGTTTATTGCCTTTATAGTTTTCGATGAAGGTTGAAGTAATATTTATTTTATTGATTTCTATCTTATTTTAATATCTATCTGGTTGAAATAACCAAGGATGGGGATAGTAAACATTCGCTTCTCAAGTAGTCTTTTCAATGTCACAAATCCCATTTTTTAGTTCTCTTTTGTTCAATTGAGCTATAGAAATAAACAGCTAGATAATACTAACAAGTAACAACTGGATTTTGTAATAGCTAGTTATTATTCTACCAACTCTTTCTTTTTCTTTTTCCTCTTTTTTTTTTTTTTTTAATATATATATAATATTATCTACTTTTGCACCCATAAGGATAAGGCAATAATTTAGCGTGGTTGAAATTTAATTATAATTTTTAATTATTTTTAACTCATAAGTCATATATTTTGCTTTTATCAACAATATTGCGTTTTTTGTGTCATTATTCTAATCTCTTTTTTGAGAAAAAATAATAGTAGTTAACTAAGGTTAGCAAAGTCTAGATGGGCCTTGCTAGGTATGCTTCTGCTGTACTCATTTTTCTTCTCACAAGTTTCCTGTGTTTTTTCTCCATTAAGGTTGTTATTGATTTTCTTGAAAATAATTAAGATTGTTTTGATATGCTGCTTTTGGGGTCATGGTCATTTTTCCTTTTCTTATCCCTTTCTGTTTTCCCCGTACTCTTTGTTTTCTTCTATCGAGTGGAAGGTAATGAAGGATCATGGGCTTGATATTTTGCAATGAATTGATATTTTCCTGTTTTATGTTTCAATAATGCAGTTATTTGCTTTTTTTTTCCTTCTTCAAATTAATGAATTCAAAATTTAGTTGATCTTCTGTTAGCTTTCAATCTTGTTGTCTTGGATTTGATTAAAAATTTCAGGCACGTAGGATCCCTCTTATAAGCCTATATAGTAGTTTTTTAAATTTAAATTTGAGTAACTAAGGAAATGATTCTGTTCCAAAGCAGAAGCAAAAGCTCGTAGTTATGAGCAATTGGAAAGATTTTGAAGTATCCTCAGATTTAAGATTCTGAAGTATCCTTCAAGTTAGGTATTGTTCTTTCAATGATTATTGTACCGAGTACTTCTTGGCAAGCTCTAATATGATCAGATTTATAAATAAGCATTTCTTGTAAAATATGAGTGAACACCAAATCTTTCTAGAGCTCAAACCTCCATTTCTCTCACCCGTTGTCCACATTAGCTTCTATTTCTTAGGGGAAAAAAAGGACCAAACCTCCCCCAAGGCCATAAGCTTTCGATAAGATTTAGAACGAGGAACTCGACAAACAAAGGCTTTCGACGATAGCAATAGAGAGGTTCGTTGGAGGAGGGGGAGATAGAGAAAGGAAGGGGAAAAGGGTGGAAGAGAGAAAGTCCCAAACAAGCTATTGGATAAATATATTGCTAAATCAGCCTTACAACTAGGAATTTAACTGCCAGACCATTTAGAACAATTTCTCAAAATTTACTTTAGAAGCCAAATAGATATGAATCTCAAATCCGAGAGAAACCAAAAGTATATTTTTTCCACCATTGTATTCATGTTTTTAGTTTCTAATTTTTCAGAACATAAAAAAAGTTACCATTTCTTTTATCAATTTTATTCAGAAATAATGCGCACATTAATTGTGAAAGATTGAAACGTCAAAATAATTATGGATGTTCAATTATTTGAAGCAAAACTTTCGTTCCTTTTATTTAATTTTTTTTTTTGGGAGAAGGAAAAAGAAACCAATGCTTACGATTGAGTGATAGAGTTGCCATTTGATTACCATTCCTCTCTCTAAAGTTTTTCCACGTAAAAAGGTTATCTTTCTCCAAAATTTTCATCTCTATATAATTTTACTCTCTCTCTTCTAACATGTTTGTCTCTTCTATCCTAAATTTAATATTTCCTCCAAAATTTATTTATTTTTTAAACTTATCTTTCTCTCTAATATATTTAGCTAAATTACTCTTTTTTTTCTCTCTCACATTTAGTTTTTCCTCTACAAAATATATCTCCAACTTTTCTTTGTTTTAAAATTTCTTTATCCTTCTTTTTCTAACATATCTTTTGCTTTCAATTTTATTCTTTCCTTTATCTAATATTATTTTTAGGAAACCTTAACTAATATTCTCTCTATTTTCCCTTTTCAATCTTTTTGTTTAATCTCTTTGTAAATTTACTCTTTCTAACATTTTTCTAAAATTTTAAAAAAATTATCTTGTATGTTTCTAAACTTTTATTTTTGCATGTCTTCACATATTTTTTCCTCTCTAAACATCTTTCTATCTTTTTAAAAAAATAGTAAATAAAAAAAATAACCTATTTTGTTTTGTTTTTAAAAGTAAAAGAATTAAAAACAACCATCAAATAATACATGATTTTTGGTAACGAATAAAAAATAAAAAACCAAGAGAGCTTAAGTGAATCTCATAATTTCTTGACTAGAGTAAAACAACTATTTTCTTTTCCTATCTAAAAAAACATCCAAGTAAAAGAATTTTCATTACATTTATTTTAAATCTTTCATATTCCAAACACAAATCATATCTAATAGAGTAAATCACATGATTTAAAATCAAATTTTATTATTTTCTTTTTTGGGCACAACTTTCTTTATTTCAAGAAATACGTATGTTCGGCGGCTAAAGAATGTTACAAACAAATGACCACCTAGAAAGAAAAGAATGACTCCGTTACCTCATCGGGGAGTGACGTAGCAGCAGCATATCCCGCCCATTCGTACATAATTTTCTCTTCCGTAGTTTCCTCCTTTCAGTAAGATGACACTGAAAATCTAACCATCTCTAAAATCCTAAAAAGCTCTAAATTTATTTTGTATCCCTCGGAGAGGGTTTGCTTACCAATTTTACAGTAATGAATGTTAGCAGTGACCGATAATTGAACAGCCTATGCAGAAGCAATGGCGGTGGCGGCGGGGGCAGGGGCAACCCCACCTGTAGTTGGCCTGAAAGGAAATTAGCAAAAGACCCATTGGTATTGGTCAGTAAATTTATGACATTGAAAATAATTAAGTAACTAAATAATAATAATTGGCTTATAGAAAAAACGTACAATCCAACAAAAACTTTGAATGCGTCGTAGATAACCCACTGAGCTCCAGTGAGAGTTCCAATCATGACTATGCGGAGAGGCAATCCTCGTGTGAAGAGACCCCATAATCCAAGCTTCTTAACAGCCTGCAATACAAGGACTTCAAGTAAGGAATACAAATCAACATGATTTTAAAATTTAAAAAAAAAAATTGCCTTTTTCTTGTTAGATGATTTTGTTTTTCGAGTAAATGAAGTTATTTGTCTTTCGAGAGTTTTTTTTTTTCAACAACATGTGGGATAAGGGTATTTGAACTCATAATCTCTTGGTCAATGAGATGTGTTTTTAACCAATTGAATTATGTTTGATTTGACATAATTGATATAAATGCTGTAATAACATTAATATTTACAAATCTTTCCATTACCATTTTGAAAATAAAATTTAAAGGTTTAAATCTCATTTTGCTTTTAAACTTTCAAGTTTATTTCATTTTGATCTTTAAAATTTTAAAATAGTCATTTTGGTCCTACAACTTTCAAGTTTGTTCTATTTTAGTTCCTGAAATTTCAAAATTTTTGTTTTAGTCCCAACATTTGTAAAAAATAATTATTTTGGTCTTTCGTCCTTGCTCTATAATTATATCATCTAATCTTTACTTAGTCTTCAATCTACGTGGTTTGAATGCATGCTCACATTAACATTTTAATACATATATTCGACGCTACATCATTAGTTTGTTAGAAATGAAATAAAGGTAGGGAGCAAAATAGTTACTTTTGAAAAGTTCAAAACCAAAACGGAATAAACATGAAAGTTCAGGAACCAAAATGAACATTTTAAAAGTTTAGGAATCAAAATAAAACAAACTTGAAAGTTTTGAGATCAAAATAAGTTTAAAATATAAACATAATTTTTTTTTATTATAATAAAAAACAGATTTATCAAAAGAAAAAAAAAGCCCAAAATGTTTCGAACTGTTACAAATATTTACCTCACCAATGGTAGCTCCTTTAGCATTATTGAGAAAGGAGACTAGATTATCAGCAGGATGAGAAACTATCGCACAAGAAACACCGGCAATATATCCACCAGCAAAGCTGACGCCGAGCTGCAAGCTACTGCTGCATTCGTTCTTTGGCTTCGGGATGGCATGCTTGTATATGAGCTCCACGAGGTTCTCAAATGTTGCAAACTTCATCATTGTATCTGTTAAAAGTAATGGTTTTGCCTATTAGTATATAATATATATGAGCTAAAAAATAATAAGAATAAAGGGAAAAAAAAAAGAGATGGTAATTGACAAGACCACTAGGGGGGTTGTGTGAATCATCAACCTTCTAATCACACAACCTTTTTGCAATACTGTGTTCTACATTAAAGTACTTCCCAAGACAATAGCACTAAATAAGTATTTTCTATACTATCATTCAGAAGCCTTTCCCTAATTCCGTTGTAGATACAATGTCAAGGACAAATATGGCAATGTCAAAGCAATATTTAGTATTTTTTTTCCTCTTTGGTATCTATCCTGAGATTTATTAATTAAATGTGTCATTTACGTGAGACAATTAAAAGAAAACTATTTACTTAACATCCACAAAATTAAATGTTCGAATTTTCAACTCACATGTTAGTATGTTATTAAATTCAAAAAGGGAAATTTTTTTGAATATCTATGAAAAAGAAGATTTTAAGACATTTTCATGGTAGAGAGTAGTCAGTAGTAATATGGTTTAAAAAATAATAGATGAAATTATAATTTGTTCGAACTGTCAGCATGTACCACAAAACCTAACTAAAAACTTCAAAGCTGAAATTGAAGACGTGCATAATAGTTATGATTCCAAAAAACAAGAATAAATATCACATGAGGATAATGATCAATAATAGTACATTTATAAGCATTTTATAAACAATTAAGAACGGCTTTTTTGTTAATTATTTGACATATATGAGAAAGTATTCTTGATAATTCAAACAAACATTTAAAAATGCTTTTACAGGAAAACTTTTATGTATTTTTTGGGTTTTGGACGAGTGTTTTAATTAAAAGCACCATTTTTTTTAAAAAAAAATCCCACTCTCACTGTATATCTCAACTTGTCAAATAAATTCCAAAAATCTTAGTAAAGGAAACACGACTTACATGGGATCTGACGCCCCCAAAGAGGAACAATACCCTTATACAACCTGCAAGAACAGATTGCTTAGTACAGAATAACAGACAGTACAAGCAGCAGCAGCAGGCTTTTAGCGCTAACCTCAAAGGAACGCAGTTAAACACAGAAGATCATAGCTGAGTGAGCTTACTCAAGGGCACCTTCAGATCTGACAAATTTGGGAAGGCCATCTGACAAACCTCTGGCAAAACCAGGCTGAGTTTGAACTCTAACTTTAACAGCTTCAAAGGGGCAAAGTGCAACATCTGCAATCACCTCAGCAGATGCAGAGCCAGCAAGATAGATCAATGTCTTGTACTTTGCTGCATATTCTGGTCCAGCAATATCGGAATAATATTTCTTAAAGAATTCATAGATTCCATACTTGCAGGCACCCTGAGCACTGTAACCCAGAAAAGTTGGCGCCCAACCCCTAAAGAAACCCCTGATTCCCTGCTCCTTTAGCAGAACTCCAAACCCAGATGAAATGCTCTTGTATTTCACAGGGTCAATCTAAACAAAATAAAAAATGTTGTTGGCCTGGGCATATGAATTTAATACATAGGAACGAATGAATATCACAGGGCGAAAAAGAAATGGTTGATTATTGATGGAAATATAAGCTAAAAACATTAAGAATACAGTAGTAATAGAATGGCCAACCCACCATACTCAAACTTTCAGGCATACAATGCTTTCAGTATTTGTTGGAAAGAAAACCTAATCTAATGATCAAGATCATCAAACGATTCATTTCAGAATTTACATCGTTTCACTCAGGGCAAAGGTATGATGATGGCTTTTTTTTAAGACAACTGGAAACTAAGGAATAATAAAATCAACACATTCCATATAACAGAAATCAGTCAATTAAGGAAAAAAAACAAAATTAAACAAAGTATGGAGAAACGTCACTGGAATTAAGGACACACATCATGGACCTTTAACAAATATGTCTGACCTGATGCTTACTACAAAAAATTAGCATACAGGGCAATATCTGATATATTTTGAAAAATAAGGATATTAAGATGAAGAAAATACTGAGCACAGTAATTGATGAACTCTTTTCTTGAAACAGAGAGAGGATCGTATAACAAATTATTCTTTGAATTTTCAGGAATATAATGGATCATTTTCATGGAGAAATGCAGCTCATAAGGTATTAGAATAAAGATATTAAAGCACGTCTTTATCACT
>JAOANK020000059.1:1532140-1543129 GCA_026257165.2 Telfairia occidentalis | reverse complement strand
TCGTGAGTTAACTATCATAAACTTTTTAAAAGTTAAAAAAAAAGATTAAATAGATATCTTGAAAATTTATAGATATGCATTTGCATAAAAAAAATTTTTAATTACAAAACTAAATAGACAACGTTAAAGTGTTTAGGAACTAAATAGATAATTTTGAGTGGTTTAAGAAATAAATTAGTATATATTAAAGAAGATTGAGAAAAAAAAATAAAAAAAATTTAAATTATTATATATCAAAGAAATATAGGGAAAAAATCAATTTTTTTACCCTCTAAACTCGTTGATTATAAATTTTCAATTTTAGTAAATTGAACTCTAAAGTTAGATAAATGTTAGGTTTAAATCTCATTTTGGTCTCAAAAGTTTCAAGTTTTTTCTATTTTGATCTCTAAACTTTCAAAATATTTGTTTTGGTTTCTAAACTTTCAAGTTTGTTCCATTTTGGTCTCTAAACTTTCAAAATATCGGTTTTGGTTTCTAAATTTTCAAAAAGTAGTCATTTTGGTTCCTGTATTTATTTTATTTTTAATAAACTAATGACATTTTTCTAATATATATATAAGCATGTTAAGACAAATATGTATTTAAGTCACATAAATTGAAAATGATCATTTGACAAATAAAATTAGATGAAAAATATATAACACTGATCAAAATGATTATGTTTTGAAAATTCAAGGACCAGAACAAACATTTAAAATGTTCAAAGATCAAAACGGAACAAATCTGAAAGTTTATAGACCAAAATAGACATTTTGATAGTTTAGGGACCAAAATATGATTTAAACCTAAATGTTATAAATGTTACAATCTATTCAATTTTTATCACTTCACCCACTAAATTTAATGAAGAAAACAATGCAAAAAGTTAAAAAAAAAACTTAATAATTTAATGAAAATCAAAGTTTTTCACAAACTCAAGTTTGATTAATGTACAAAATCTAATATTATAACTCAACTGCTTAAAAACATATTTTTTCTAACCAAAATGGTTGAATTTGATGAGGTTTAGGATTAAAATGGTTTTTTTTTTTTTTTTAAAAAGAAATATTACAAGAGAAAAAATATATAAAATTTAATTTTGTAACGAAAATGTTAGCTCTCTGGTTGGGCTTTGTTTTCCATTTTTGTTTTTCGTTATCGTGAAGAGGCGAATTGATAAAACCACGCGGCGAAGCCAAACAGGAAACGCAGAACGAGAGAGAAGCAGACATTGGCGGTCTTCTTCTTTCTTCTGATACGTAACGTTCAAACTTTGGAATATATTTCTGTTCATTGCTTTCCTCTCTTCTCAGAAACCACGCTCTCTTTTGCTCTGTCAAATTTCAAAAAGCCATTTCCCTTTTCTTCTCTCTCTCTCTCTCTCTCTCTCTCTGTAACTGTCTTCTTCACTTTTCTCCTTTCTCTGTACTGTACTCCAACAATCTCCGGCCAGATGCTTCCAAAATCCACCGGAATCCTCTGGATGGACGGTGACCATGATGATGCTGCTTCTTGGACCAGGAACAACAACGATAACGACGATGAAATCGCCATCGCCGGCTCCATTTCCTCCTTCAAATCCATGCTTGAAGCCGACTGGTACATCAACTCTACTTCTCTCAATCCTTCTCACCAGGATTTCCATTCCCTCTCTTCTCAATCTCACCAAGACATTCGAGACCTTGCTTTCTCCTCTAATCCTTCTGATAACATGCTCTTACACCCCATCGATTCCTCCTCTTCCTGCTCACCGTCCCAGGCTTTTTCTCTCGATCCTACCCATTCGCACCCCATGTTGAATCCTCAGAAATCCTGTTTCTCTTCTCTTCTTAATGTCGTTTGCGGCAGTAATTTTGATAATGGCTTCGATTTGGGCTCCGAGAATGGCCTGCTTGGATCTTATCAGGGGAACCAAGCTTCGAATTCCCCCGTTTTTATGGGCTTCACCGGCATTTCGTCTCTTCCTCAAATCGGTAATCAGGAACTGAGCTTAAACAACTCGGAGTTTCCGGCGACTCGGTTGCTTCCGGTCGCCGATAGCCCTTCCGCATTCGGCTCTGGCTTTAATCCGGCGTCTGCCTTCGAGAGCTTCGATGGCTGTGGGAATGCTCTGTTTCAGAACCGGTCTAAGGCTTTGAGACCTCTCGAAGTGTTCCCGCAGGTCGGCTCGCAGCCGACGCTGTTCCAGAAGCGAGCGGCGCATCGAGTTGGCTCAGCCGGAGCTGATAAACTGGAGAATTTGGAGGTTTCGGGTATGAAATTAGGAGAAGGCTCAATGTGGGCGGCGAATTTGGAGGAGCTGAGGAAGAAGAACGGCGACGAGGACATTGAGGACGGCAGCGTGGATGTTTCTCGCCTGAATTACGATTCCGACGAAGCCAATGAGTATAATAAGCAAGAGGACAATGTCAATGCTAAAAACTGCGGAAGCAATTCCAATGCCAACAGTACTGTAACTGGCGGAGACCACAAGGGGAAGAAGAAGGGGCTGCCGGCGAAAAATCTCATGGCGGAGCGGCGGCGGAGGAAGAAGCTGAACGATAGGCTTTACATGCTTAGGTCCGTCGTACCCAAAATAAGCAAGGTACGGATACAGGCTTTTGCTCTCGATCTCATGGTGGAGAGATCTTGAACCACTGTTGACAAAGAATAAATGTTTGTAGTTTTTCGATTGAGATTTATTTGAATTTATGGCGTAATTGCATCGAATTTATGATCGTTAAGTCAGATATCTTTCTTGGGGAAGTGGGCAATTAGTCCTGTCGTTTCATTGTTTAATTCCTTTCTTAAACCTCTGTGAAACCAAACCAAATCTGTGTTTTCCTTGTGTACAACACAGATGGATAGAGCTTCAATACTTGGAGACGCCATTGACTACTTGAAGGAGCTTCTTCAAAGGATAAATGATCTCCATAATGAACTTGAGTCCACTCCTCCTGGTTCTTTGTTGCAGCCTTCTGCAAGCTTTCATCCTTTGACGCCGACTCTGCCGACTCTTCCCTGTCGTGTCAAAGAAGAGCTGTGTCCAAGCTCCTTGTCTAGCCCCAAAACCCAGCCTGCCAGGGTAAATTTGATCTAACTTCATCTTTCTTTCTTCTTCTTCTGCTTGCTTTTTTTTGTTTCTTTTAGAATCTGGTAGTATTTTTATGATTTGTTTCTATGATGCAGCTAGGATTTTTCTCTGTTTGTTTGTTTATAAACTTCCTTAACAAGAACATGCAAGAGCTGAGAAGTGGTTTGGAAGAGCTAAGGGCATGTACAATTCTTCTTGTATTGTAATGTAAAAGATTGCAAAGTGATTTTAAGTGTGGTTGGATGTAGAAGCTACCAATGCATGAACAAATTTCGCCTTGTTCGAAATCGAATGGGTTACTTCTCAAATCTAAAATTTCGATTCGACCTTTAGTCAAATGAATTACTATGAAGTCCCTCAAATAATGAGTTTCAATGACCTTTCTGATACTTGTGCGCAATGCTACACTAAAGAGTCATTTCAAACAGACTATTAATGGCGCATGGTCTATAATTTCTTAAACTAGCAATATCATGCAAGTGACAATTTCTTAAACTAGCTTTGGAAAATATGACCAATTTTAGCAGATGAATCCCATTTGTGCTTCAGTCCTTTTGTCTTAATATGTTGAGAGACCTAAGAATGTGTCATGAATATATTTGTTGGACAGACCTAATAGATTTGTTATCAGTTCTAATGATATTGGTGGAGTTCATACATCTTTTTTCATTTTACTTGTGTTGATGGAAGCGAGTTCGACGGGATGTCGATGATCGGACATGAACTTATGCTCAGTTTCTATTCATTTTTGTGAATTTCCTTATGAAATTGGTTTCATTCTCGGACATTTGTGGGATTAGTTTACATTTTCTTCTGTGCATATTTGGAACAATGAAGATCTGCTTGAAATCATGTGTAAATAACAGGTTGAAGTCCGGGTCAGAGAAGGCAGAGCTGTCAATATTCACATGTTTTGTTCTCGCAAGCCTGGTCTTTTGCTATCCACCATGAGAGCTCTGGATAGTCTTGGGTTGGACATCCAACAAGCTGTGATCAGCTGTTTCAATGGATTTGCTTTAGACGTGTTTCGAGCCGAGGTTTACTCTCTTTTCGTTTTCGTATTCCCCCTTTCGATTTCAACATGTAAGTTGTAGAGCATTCATGTATGCAGTATCTGCTTTTAGTACTCGAGATTTCGCTCTCTTCGAGTTCAGGTGTTCGATTTCTTCCATGTTTGTATTGTACATCTCCTGCAAAGATTCACTCATTTTTCTCCCTTCATTCAGCAATCCAAGGAAGGTCAGGAGATCTTGCCTGAGCAAATCAAAGCAGTGCTGTTGGATTCAGCTGGTTTACATGGTGTTATTTAGCTGAGCCTAGCCTTCATTGATAGATGGAATAATTGATGTGTTATGCATCAAGAAATTCTGTAAATCCAACGACATTCACCTCCGATCCGTCTCATTCTCGAAGGCGCGTGCGCGTGCGCGCACACCGTCGACAAGTAGGTTCGGCTAATAGTTTATGATTTTAGCATTTCACTAATCTTGCTTTCAGAACATACTGCAAGATCAACCTCAAAGTGTTCACTTCATTTGGTTGAGTTTTTTTTGGAACAAGACTTTCTTCTGAAATGTAGTTTCCTTCCTTCTGCAAAACCTTACTGATCATTTGATTTAGAATTTGAAAGTTCCTTCATCATTCTCCCATTCCAAACTTCAACCAATCTAACATCGCCATGATATGTTCAACAGCCTTCCCCGTTCCTGCCCTCGTAGATCTATAAGTTTAAATACTATTTTGGTCCTTAAACTTTCAAATTTATTCTATTTTAATCTCTAAATTTTAAAAAATTTTCTATTTTAGTCATTGAACTTTAAAAAAGTAACTATTTTGATCATTATCTTTATTTTATTTTTAATAAATTAATGATATAGCTTCAAATATATAAATGAGTATGTTAATACGAGTATATATTTAAGCCACATAAGTTGAAGACAAACATCGAACAAATAAATATTAGATGATAAAGTTATATACTAAGGATTAAAATGATTATTTTCTATAAGTTCAGAGACGAAAATAAATATTTTAAAAGTTTAAAGACTTAAATGAAACAAATCTAAAAGTTTAGTCCAAATAAAATAAATTTAAAAGTTTAAGGACTAAAATGAGATTTAAATTTAATCTAAATTTGATACTTTCTTCAATTCCCAAAGAGTTGTTGACAAGAAGTTCTCATATAAGGGGTAAATATTTGAGCATAGAAAATTCTGAAAAGTGGGGTACAGAAATCTATGATGTGGCCTAAACTAAAAGCCTTGTATATGTGAAAAAAAAACTATACAATAAAAAGAATAATAGAAATGGAAGGGTGAAAAATTTCAGTGGGTTTTGGGCCATCGGCTGAGGGGAATTATTAATGAACGCCATTATAATAATGACAGTCCAGTCATCAGTGGTAATGTTAATTACTCCAAACTCCAAGGTGGTGCACAGAGTTTCAAGGGTTTTATGTAAATGTAAACATGCAGCAATTTCAGGAAAAAAAAAAAGAAAAGAAATTTTTGGTTAAAATAGTTAAATTACCAATTTCGTCTATCTAATTTTAAAAAATTCAATATAATGTTTATGGTTTGAACTAATTTGATTATTGGTTTAGTCAAACGTTAAAAATCGTCTCAGGATTATATTAACTTTTTCTTTTTGTAGCCCACTTTTCATATTACTTTATTAGAGTTTAGACTATGGCAAAAAATAAAAGAAAATAGGTGAATTTTTTAAGTGGGTAAAACGTAATTTAAGGATTACCGATTTAATCAAATCATAGAGATCAAATTTAAACTATGCCCAAACTATAAGGACCAAATTTCAAACTTTTAAAATTATATAGATCAAATTCAATGTTTGAAATTTGTTGTAATTTAGTCTTGATCTTAGTATGACATAACTAAACGAAATTTATAGCGATATTTTTTATTCGGTTTAATTAAACAACTAAATTAAAAGAAAAAAGAAAAGAAATGAAAAAAGAAGGGGGACAATAGGGATTTAATTCTCACGTCTTTGAATCAGTGTAATCAAAATATTCTCTGTTAATCTCCTCAAAAGAAACTGCAATAATTCCTTTATTATCCTTAGGCTGAAGCCTCAAAAGGTTAAGCTATTTATTTATCGTAGATATTTTTGGAACACCTCTAAGAAGGACAAATAGTCTATTTTGAAAGAACTTATTGTCAACCTTTTTTAAATATGAATTTATTTGATTTAGAGGAGAAGAATTTGAATATATCTAAATTTCAATTCAAACATAAATTTGATTCACACTCCATGTTTTGAGAAATATTTACCATCCCAAAAGACGGAAAACAGTATCTAAATGGCTTGAGAAATGACATATGTATAGAAGAACATTTTGAAATGCTGCTTTTTCAACTCTCATCTTTATATATATATTTTAAAAGAATTAAAAGTGTATAAACTTTCAATTTTTTATTTCATGTCTAATTAATATGTTTATATTGTTATCTCTATAAATTTAATGCTTACACCACTAAATGTTTAAACCTACCAAAATTTAGGCCATCATGTAATTTTTAAATAATATGGTCAACATACTACATAAGCACCAAACTATCAAAGTTGAATATAGTACCAACAATTCTAAGATCGATTGGAAGATTTTTAAAGAAGGGATGAAACTAGCACGACTGAAAGTTCGTGAACTATTAGAAACTTTTAAAAGTATAAGGACTAAATGAAGACAATGACATGGATGGTAACGGCTTAGAGATAGCAGAACTATAATCAACCATCGAATTGTCGTAGGCGACCGTCGCAGTTGCTTTGATCGTGGGGCGACGTGACAAAAGAGAGCCAAATGAGTTGAAGGAAGAACAGGGAAACTGGGAAAAGGTTCTTAGAAACTGTTGTGGGGAGAAGGGGAGGAACAGCAATGCTAAGAACAGACTGCATTTTGATGGCTATGAAATTGAAAGTGATGGTTAAAAGCTTGAGAATTGAATGAGTAGAAGCAAAGTTACTGATTGGCCTTTAAATACAACAGTGGATGTGTTTTAAGTTTAAGACATTGGAGGCTGCTCCTTCCAATATGATTTCTAATTTAATCATCAAATCGAACATAACTCAATTGGTTAAGGTGTATCTCCAATACCAAAAGATCGTGGGTTCGAAACTCCACCCCACATGCACGTTGTTGAACTAAAAAAAAATCTAACCTGACTAAAGAAAGCCACATACACCACCGAATTGCCAGTCCCACCAAAGGAAAATACTTACTACACCCCGATGAATAGGTTATTTTACTAACACCATCATTATATTTTGACCAAGAGAGAAGAATGCACAAAAGAATAATTTTTTTTCAAAAAAATAAATAACTGTTAAATTTTTAATGATGGTGTGTAGCCAAGTATTGTTGTTCACTGGAAATAATATATAATGGAATGGAATAATTTGGATGGACTCCAAGGTCTCTTCCAAGTTTTCAACATTAAATTCTCTCATTTGATTTTTTTTTAGTTCAATAACATGTGGAAGTGGAGATTCGAACCCAAGATATTTTTGTCAGAGAGATTATGCCTTAACCAATTGAGTTGTGCTCAGTTTGACAAATTCTCTCATTAGATCAATATATAGGTACAGACATACAAATAACCACTGTTAATGAGTGTACAGGTATATTTAATGATACATTTTTTAAAATATATTATATTTATAATTATCTTTTAAAAATGTATAATATTTCCCATTACTTTTATAAAAATATATATTTAAAAAAAATTTATCACCCATTAAAATTTTCTGAAAAATAATAAGCTGTATGGTCTGATGAACAAAGTCGATCTAGCTATTCGAATGGCAAACCAATGGTCGAATTTGGGCTAGGCCCAATCCATCATGGTTCAACCCAGATTTCGAACAAAAGCTTGTCACCCCAAATGGAGTCGGTATTTCTGAATCGACTCAAATGAAAAAAAATATATTTTGGTTGATGATAGCTCAACATGCCTCAAAACAATGAAAAAAAAAAAAAAAAGAAAAACCTCACCCAAGCATTTATTACTCATAAATTTAAAATGATTTAACCGTGCACAACAAGATAAATTTTGAACGAATCTAACCAAGTTACTTGAAGAATTGAAAAGATAATTGAGTGAAGAAGACGAATGCCACCGATGAACTATAGTGGTTCAATCCAATTAGGATCTCAATCCATTTTAACCATTTTTTACTAAATGTAATTATCAACAACGTACATATAAAGATTCCTCTCTCATACAATTCCTAAGCCCAAGAACTCAAAAAATTATTTACGAAGGGAGAAATTATTAGAGGAGACTACCACAATGTAGCTGACAGTCTTACACCATTAGATTTATGAGAGAAATCATAAAAATATCTTAAATCTATATCCAATAGCTATTAGGGAGATGCATATTTTCGAATATACATCCAACTGTCATTAAGAAATAGGCCACATTGCGGTGGCCTCATTCAATAATTTTTCCCGCACCGACTCAATCCAGCCTCGTGAATTTGCACATTTCTTTACTCAATATCATTACCATAAGCGAGCCCACTCACTCTAAGTAAAGCCAAGACATGCTCATTCCCTTCCATCAACATGGCTTTTGCTGATTCAGAGGCTTCATCTAAGGAATTAGAACAAGAAGCATATAGTTCAGCCATGCACTTATAGTGTTCATAAATTGGTGCAATTCCATAATGTTGTGTCATTCTTTTGAAATAAGAACAGCCCCCTTTCACATTCTTCATATGTACACAAGCACATAAAATACCCACAAATGTGATTGCATCTGGCTTCACACTTTCCCTTTCCATCTCACTGAAAATATTGAGAGCTTCCTGACCAAACCCATGCACCCCTAAGCTAGTGATCATTGAGTTCCATGTGGGCAAACTTCTTTCAGGCATTGTCTCAAACACTTCTATTGCATCCTTTAAACTCCCACATTTGCTATACATGTCGATCAGAGCCGTCCCGATATAAACACTAATCTCGAATCCGTTCTTGATGGCAAAATCATGAATCCTCCGGCCCAGACTCGAGATTCCCATTTCAGTACATGCTTTGATCAAGCTTACCATTGTATACTCATTTGGAGAAACATTCTCTGCCTGCATTCTCCTAAATAGTTCAAGAGCTTCTTCTGGTTTTTTACTTCTGATATAGCCATTTATCATTGCTGTCCACGTAACAACATTTTTCGAGGGCATCTCATCGAATATCCTTCGTGCTGCTTGTATCTCCCTGCAAGCAACCAGCCCGGATATCACGGTTGTCCATGACACCACATTACGAACACGCATTTTCTCGAACACCTTAAGACCATGATGTTTATGGCCACACTTCAAGTAAAAATCTATCAGATTGTTCTGCACATATGCATCCATTGAAAATCCATATTTGATTAACAACCCATGAACCACTTTTCCAAGGTCAATTGCAAAGGAAGTTGTACAAGCTTTGATGACAAATGGAAATGTAAACTTATCGGCTGCAATTCCTTGACAGACCATATTCTTGAACAAAAGGAGGGCTTGTTCAGAGAGACCATTGATAGTGTTGGCTCTGATTATCAGATTCCAAGTGAACGTGCAAGGATTTTGAATTTGATGAAAGACCAATATCGCATACGCTATTCTTCCATGAGAAGAGTAGAGGTGAATCAGTTTCCGAGTAACTAATTGATCGTTCGAAAGGCCGCTGCGAATTATCTTGGCATGGATTTGCTTGAGGTGCCTGAAATTCTTGCACTTTTGAAGCAAGAAGAGAGCCTTCTTTGCTCCAATGTTCCCTCTTGAGCAGAGGAGTAAATTTTTTCTGGGGAAAACTTCAGGTCTATATGAGAGGCATGGAACCATCATACAACTAGTTCAAAACGAGCTCTGCAAATACTAAGTGTTAAATTTAGGAAAACTCTAAATTCACACGAAGAGAATGCAGAAAACGACTGAAGTTTCATTTGATGGATGAATCGAAATACGGAACCAAACTAATTCAAATATCATAATCTAAACCTATTCTAATTCTAATTCAAATTCAAATTATCTAACAATATAATCTAACATGAAGGAAGAAAAACAACTTCCAGTACTCCACACATTACAAATAAGCAATGGAAGAAGAACAATTTCTAGTACTTCCCAGATTACAAAATAAGCAATCAAGCAATGGACGAAGAACAACTTCTAGTATTCTCCAGATTACAAAATAAGCAATCGAGCAATTTGTGAAATATAGAGACAATAAATCAAATATTCCCAAACCTCAAGCTAGAGAGACATGGGAGGCTCTGCAAGTATAAGGAATGAGGACTTGTTTGGGCATTTTTGATTCAGAATCAAGAGAGAAAGGACGCAATTGAGCGTGAATGAGGCATTGAAGAGATGAATTTGGCAGTGGAAAGCGCCATGGGGAATTGGGAGAGACGAGACCTCCCGATGTTGTGCTATGGAGTGCACCCGTTTGCAGGTCATAACGATACACACCCATTTGTGTGGGCTAAAATTTTTTTCTCCAGGTTCACCCTTGAAATCCCCTGTTTGTATGAACAATAAAATTTTAAGAACTTAAATCATCTAAAATTCAACTAATAAAAACTTAAATTTAATTTATTAAAAAAAAAGACCCACAAAATTAAACATAAGTTTAGCAAGTTGAGCTAAGCTTTGTTTGACAATTAATAATATGACTTTAAATATATGTATAATTAAATTAGTGTAAATATGTATTTAAGCTACATAGATTGAGAATGCAAGTCAAATAAATATTAGATGACAAAATTATATTGTAAGAACCAAAATGATTATTTTTAATAAGTTCAAGGGCTAAAATAAAATTAATTTTAAAGTTCATGAAATAAAATAAAATAAATTTTAAAGTTTAAAGACCAAAATTGACATTTTAAAAATGAACTCATCCTTCTTTTAACAAAGTAGAGTTAGCG
>JAOANK020000059.1:1513793-1525148 GCA_026257165.2 Telfairia occidentalis | reverse complement strand
ATGCAAATATTGTTCCAACATTTTCAACTATAATAATTTTCTTTCTGATGGGAGATCCCATAAAGTTTATTTCTTAGCTCTAGAGAGCTGTTTTTCATTTATATTATAGAAGAGCTAGATAACATCATAAAAATGATAATTACAAACAAGTTAAGAATTATATTATTTACAATTTACCTTTAAAAAGTTGAACTGAAAATAATAGAAAAGTTATTTCAAGAAAAAAATGGATAATTTCTCATAATAAAAAGATTTGAAATTTGGTATATATGTAAGAGATCATTTTTAAACCTTTTCTATAATATTTCATCACAAGTGAAGTTAAAAAGAAAATCAAACCTACATTATCTGGTATGATATAACTTTTAAAGTGTTTATTGAAAAATATATTTTTTTTTCCAAAATTAACGATAGTTTTTAAAACTTCGAAGAATGCTTTTAACTAATTAAAAATATTTTTTAAAAATTTTAATAAAAAAATTGTTTAAAAATATGTAAAAACATATAAAATATATTTAAATATTTTTTAAATTAAATATTTAACAAATTTTCTACCAAAAATGTTTATCGTTTTACTTAAAAATATTTTTTTAAAAAGTTATACCAAATATGCATTAAATTTGTAAAGAAGTAAATTTTCAAAAGAAGGAAAAAAATTAAAATAAAATTCAAATTTACATCTCCATTAAAATGAGAAACTGAAAATTCCATGTCTGATAACTCTCAAACATTTTTTTTTCTTTTTAACAGATAAACGATTGCAAATACTTCTAATTTCTATCCGACTAGGTTTTTGAGTTCAACAATATGTAGAGGTAGAAATTCAAACTCAAGACCTTTTGACATTGAATTTTAGATATCAACTAAGAGGTTCACCATTCATGTATCTGTCTGAAAGCGAGGATAGATTAACAGCAAACATTTTATTTAGCCTTCAGATGTACACAAACATAGCTAATCTTCTTCTAAACACAAGCTACCACACCACCAAGCAGTCCCAAGTTAAAGCCTGTTCAGGCAAATGGACATAGATTTACATCTGACATTGGAAATACCATTCTTACAATCAGGAGGTTCACTTTCAACTATTAATAGCGTCGACCACCCGCCGTGGATAACAGAACTCGACTCGGTTTCTTCCCCTTCTTTCCCACCTCATTTGCCTTAGGAGATTCTATATTTCCTCCCGACGTCGCTCTCGATATGACATTCGCAAACGATGGGGTTGCATTCTGCACGTCTGCAATGAACAAGCAAGCATGGTTTGAGAAGAGCCCAAGGATATGAGAAATTCATTCTTAAAACAACGAAATTCCAAGGTTCCACATATTTGACATCCTTGGTGAACAGAAATTTCAATGAACAGAAATTTCAATGAACAAAAATGCATTACATAAGTACATACCATTGGCACCAGATACATCACTTTTCACTTCATTAACGTGCAGAGAATCAGTTTCCTCAACTCTCAAGGATGGAGAATCATGCGCGGCAGCAAAACCGAGTCTTGTAACGCTTGAGAACAGTTGCCTCCCCACGATGGGAGGGCTCGAAGATGTCACAGGAGAATTTCCTAAAGCTACAGAAAGAATCATTCACAGAAATTAATATGAATAAACTACGTAACCAAAATATGATTATACTATTACTAACTACATCCATATGCTGAATAACCTACCATCTCAAACCAGCTCTTGTGAACCAAAGAGAAAACTTAACAATTACTGCCCACATACCCATGCAACATCATTTAAAATAAATGCAATTATCAAAATATTCAAAATTATGTAATGTCCATGGATATCAGAAATTATATACCTCAACGGGATAAATTAGCAATAATTTCAGAATTGCAGATTCATATATGTTCAACTAATTTTAATATTTGATTTGAAAAACCAATTACAACAGATTACTACAAACGAGCTCTCTTAGTAACTATTTTCTTTTCACGTTTTGAAAAATAAGCTTATTTGGAAGTCAATTCCACGTTTTTTCCATTTTTCTCTCTTTACATTCATAACATTTTTTTTAATCCTACTCAGAGTTCAAAAACTAATGAATGTAGTTTTAAAATCTTTATTTCTGTTTTTAGAATATGGCTAAAATTTCTATAACTCCTAAAAGCTGGAACTAAAAGCAAAATAATGATCAAATAGGCAACGGTAGTCAAGACTGCTCAGTTTTATTCTCTAATCTCTACACAAAGAATACGGTATTATTTTTACAAGTCAACATATTTAAAATAGAAGTCACCCTCCCTCATCGCAAACATTCAAGCAGACAAAGGAAGGAAATGTAACAGTAGAGTAAATATTACCTTCAAAGTCATCTAGGGAAAGCTTTGAAGTATCGTCATAATAGGAGTGTCCTGAACTGGCCACCATTGACAAAGAACAAGTTGAAGCAGCTTCTGCTTTAATCTTCTCCCTTTGCATCTGATAATACCAAAAAACAAAACTCATGGTTATCGAAGAGAGGAACCATATATAAACCCAATTTCATAATACAATACTGAAGTAAATATATTTAATAAAATGTTCACTGGAGACTTCATTGATACCATTCATCTATAATGGGGTGCGGAGTATAACAATCTTTCTTTCCGTTCACAAGTACCAACAGAAATTTATAGTATTAAGACTTAATAGTCAAAACATTAGACAACGTAACTGACTTGAAAAGAAAAACAAGTAATGACTTGCGTATATGGAAAGTGAAAGGGAAATGGCTAAGTGAAATTAAAAAATAGTTGGGGAGCTCCCAACCACACCTAAGCTCTAAGTTCACAAAATACCTTCTTCGCAAGTTGTTTCCTCTGCTTCTCACGCTTCTTTATCTCATCCATGAAGGGAATCATGGAGGATATAGGCAATAGGCCGGTCAAATCAATTTCACAGAGCTGAAAAATTTGTGGGGGGTGGGGGAAATGATCAGAAATAAAAAACTTATAAGCCCTCGGCAATGGTTCCAGAAAATTGAAGAATGAGTATACCTGAAATGATGTTGTTAAAGAAAAATGACTTAAGTAACGATAACGCCTCCTTGCGGCCTCAGTCTGGGTCACTGTTTCAAATTCTAAAATCTTTCCACTTATTCTACAAATAGGGAAACAATTATGAGAAACTATAAATAAACATAATAAAACCCATGAGTTTCAATCCCTTGCTCGCAAAGTGCAAGAAACATATAATTGGTCATTGCCTATACAAACCTGAGTGGCAGTCTATCGTAACTCCCATAATGTTGTAAAAGACACTTCATGTTTAGTGGATGGAGAATGATATGCTGGCCATCGGTAGCCTAAAATCAACAGATGCAGATAAGGAAAAATGCATCTGAAAATTAATAAATAGACCATATGACACTGCCAAATTAGAGGAAAACTGGTTTTCATTTAATTTTTTAATCAAAATCCAGAAAGCATCAATAGAATACAAATAGAGAGTCCCTTCGAAACTCCCAATGAAAAAGAATCAAGTGCGCCAGCATTGCTTCGACACCGCTAATATGGTATAATGGTATATCATGTAAAGTACAAAATGCCAACTCATGTTCAAATGCAGGATAATAAAAATTCTCACCTGGTAAAAATTGTACGAGTCCTTATCCTTTGCTTCTCTAACTTCATTCGAGTTTTGTTGGAGTTCTAAAGATTCACCCACAGCCCCAGTCTGACCCACAGGAATAGAATAATCCAACTTATCTTGGACTATATTTTCCTGAAACTTGAATCCATCATTAATATCAATGGAAGAAGCCTCATGTCTAGAACTGCATGCTCCAGGACCAGCATTGCCAACACTATCAGTTGGCAGGAGCACATGACATCCTATCTGACAGTCATTATTATGCTTAAAACAAGCCTGATGTTCATTCCAATACTTCTTTCTCTGCTCCAATTGTTCCAATGCAGCACAAACATAAGGAAGTTTTTCAAGGTCATCTACTTGCCCTGCTTCTGCTTTTGCTAACCAGGCATCAAGATCAGATATTGCTTTCCTCACTGAGATATCAACGTCAGATGTAAATATAAACTTTGAAAAAGAATCATAGATTTCATCGTTGTCGCTTGACCTGACATCATCCTCTTGCTTATTCTTGCATGATATGGTAAATGAATTCTTTTGCCGAGTCAACAGCATAAAATCTATAGTATCACCTACAGAATATTGCTTCAAAAGCTCAATGTGGACAGTGTATAAATCCTTCGGAGACAACATCACAAAACACAAAGGGCATTTTTTCCAGCAGTCACCTTTATGATCCTCCTTGCCCATTAACAGGTACCTCAAAATGCACGGGAAACAATAAATATGTCCACATGAGGTAATTTGAGGACATAGTGGATGTTCCAGACAAATAGGACATTGAACCAACGATGGTGTAGAATACCTTACACATATGATATCCTCCCAATGGAGCATTTTATCAGGATCCAAATATTCAGCTGTATGATAACCTGAATCTAATACCACAAATTTGTAATTAGCCTGGAGAAAGAGATCCTTGTTGTATGGCTTTATCTTATGCGGCCTTCTTGGAGGAGGAGCTCTGGCTCGAGGACGAGTACGAGAAATGGGATCATATTGAAAATTAAGCAAATGGTTGCCATTTGTGATTTGGGCTTTTCTTCCAGATGATCGTTTATTGTTGCCATGAGAGTTCACCGACCTTGCATTTTGTTGATCGTGAGAAGAAATTAGAGTAGACGATATTTTACTCCCAGGCAAGACTGATCCACCCTCTTGTCCACCAGAGTGACACTGCAAATGAGTTTCAGTGTTTTGACGAGCCGGCATCTTCAAATCATTCAGAGTCTCTGATTCACTTACCTATAAATCACAGTAGACATGAAGAAAGATCATTTGCTTCCTTTTCTTTTATTAATACACGAGAAACAATGACCTGAACTACCAACATTCAAAAATAGATATGGTCTTTTAACTACCCAACTGCCTTGTGTAATGAATGAAACATTCACCAATTATTTGTCACAAATACATTATTCCATGCACCAAAATAACTAAAATCATGTAATCACGACGTTTTCTCCAAGAACATGGGAAAAAAGACTCTTATGAATAAAATATCTATATCTGTTTTTACTCTAAAACGAGCATGAGGGGAGAAACTTTTGATATCCCTCCAAACCCCTTCCAACTTAATAGATCTTAGGTAATCTTCTTTCCTAACTTACTAACCAATTCTAATATTTATTTAATTATCGTTCTTGAGAAAAAGAAATTGTGTATAGTTTATATAAAGATTTTTATGCCAAAAACTTTATTAGTTCCACTACGTCTAGGAAAACGAAACATTTTAAAAAAAGAAATTAGTCCCTTGGCAATTTTTGAACCAGTTACTTCATAAAATAAGCTTTGGATTGGATTATTAATGATATACCACAAAAATCAATAAATTATTTTCAATTTTGTACGTTCAAACTTGATTTATTATTTCATTTGTGAGATACAAAAAAACACCTGACATAATTTGTTAAATATGTGCAATACATGGCTTATATTTCAACTACAAAAGTTAATAATAAAACCAGTCCACTTAACACGTTAAATTACAATGAATAATTAATGTCCATAGTACCTTCTTGGAAGATTCAGCACCATTTGCAGGTTCAGTCGATGGGCCTGCATACACATTGAAATAAAGCAAATCTTACTCTCTGTAAAGTATATAAGAAAAGACACACGTCTGAAAAGTTTCTCGTATCCATTCTACTCGCTTATAGCCTAAAATCAAAACAAAACTTGGAATTGTGTAATCAAACTAAATGTGATCCAAGTGCCCAACCTTCAGCACAGTCAAATGTAGAAAAAAAAACAACACAACAGCCCAGGGCACAGTGACCACCGAGACAAGGCATAAATAATTAAAGCGTAAATGACAGAACTCCAATCCAACAAACTTTTTCCTTAAATTGAACACTCCGAAATATCTTAATTTCGAGTAAATTCCAACACGACCAGGAGGCAAGAAAAGAGGAAATCCCGTGGATTACAGAATAAAGCAACATGGCATTCCAGACAAGTAAAACCATTCAATTCCTTCAAATCCCATAAAAGAAAATAGATTTTGAGATACAGAAACGAACCTGAAAAGTTGGAGAAGTTCCGGGGAGAAGATTGAGGATCGGAGATCCGTATGGATCCAAAGGAGAGCGTAGGAGGGGAGTGGGTGTGGGAGTGGGAGTGGGAGTGAAGGAGGTCGGGTCCATGGTGGGAATTAGGGTTTAGAGAGGATTCTGAAGAAGAAGACGCCGAAGTCGAACCCTGGATTTGTGAAGGCAGGATGGACATGAAAATCTCGGAAGGAACGAGAAGGCGAGTTCGTCGTTAGCGTTCGGCCACGGTCACCATTTCCCAATTTTAATTCAATTCCCCTTTTTATTGAACCGTCTTCCCCCACTTTATTCATTAAATCATTATTTATTCCCTTCCACAAATTTTATCTTATTCCTCCCAAATTTCCACAGTCCCACCTTCGGAAAAATCTTTTGGCTCAATATTACAAAATACTCCAATATTGATTTTAATTATATTCTTAAACTTTGAAAATTTTCATTTCAATTTTTAAACTGTAAAATTATTGCAAAAAAAAAAAAAAAAAAATACTCTCTTAAAGTTTTTTTTTAAAATACAAACTTAAGTATGCTCAACTGATTAAAATATATCTTATTTAAGTATACAAACTTAAATAAAATATTTATTTATTTAAGTATACTTAAATATTTTGTTTAAAAAATATTTGAAACTGACTTTGATAGTATACAAACTTCAACAAAAATGAATGATATAAGTATACAAACTTAAATAAAATATTTTCTGTTAAAATGAATGATATAATCTGACTTTGATAGTTGATGTGTAAACATTGAGATATGTGTAACATTATTTGCTATTCAAATTCAACTATATAGGAAATCATAATTGTGATTATCATTAATTTCAACAAAAATGAATGATATAGTTTGACCCATTTAGTTGTATGTAACCTCATTTGTTATTCAAATTTAACTATATAAGAAATCAAAATTGTGATTATCATTAATTTTAAATGGAAGAATATTGACATTATTTATAACATCATTTACACAATTATTTTTTTTGTATATCATACAATTATTTTGTGTACATTACTACCATGTCAAATTACATGAATGATAAGAAATGAAACACAACTAATTGACGAAAGATAAGAAATTGGGAAGTTTTGGAAGTTATTGTCATTAGAAGACATCAGAACGAGGTGGTAAATGACTTAGCAGTCCATGCACGATGGAATCAATTCTCATCCGTATGGATAGAAGACTTCCTACCATCGGTTTCGAAGGTCCTTTACGACGATTGACTTTCTATTCATGCACCATATATTTACTAATTTATTTTTAGCTTTACTTATTTGTACTAAAAAAAATTACATGAATGATATTGTAAATAATGCACGTATATTTTTCAAATTTTATGTGGTAGTTTTCACGCGTCAATTTCATCCATTATTTGAACGAGATCGAAGAAGGAAGGAGGATGGAAAATAAATAAAAAAGGAAGAAAAAGCACTCCCTTTTTTTTTGTTTGAATAATTTCAAAGTTTGTGAGTTAAAATAAAAATTTCAAAATCTACGGGTACAATTGTAAATTCAAATTGAATCCGCAAATCACATATATATATTGAGAGAGAAAAAGCAAATCATATATTTTATTTGACTAATCATATTCGTAAATATAAATTTGAAATTATGAAATTTGCAGATTACTTATTTGGTTAAATTACATGTGTAGTTAACTCCAAAAAAAAAAAAAAAAAAATTTATGTCTAGTTTTGAACTTTTAATTTTGTATCTAACAGATATAAATATTTTAAAAAAGTGTCAAATAAGTTATTAAACTTTTAATTTTGTATTTAATAAGCTTCTAAACTTTAGAAAACTTCAAATAAATTTATAAACTTTAAATTTTGTGTATAATAGGAGATTAAACTTTCAATTTTTCATATAATAGATTATTGATCTAATCAACATTTTTTAAATTTCACGAATTTGTTAGATACAAAATTGAAAGTTTCGAGTCAAATTTAGATTTATGTTTAATAGATTCATTAATTATTTTTTTTTTAAATATGTCAGAGATTTATTAGATATAAATTGAACTTAAAAGGCATTAGCTCATAGACCTATTAGACACAAAATTGAACTTCAAATTATTATCAGATACTTTTAAAAATTCAAGAATATAATTTTTTTTATTTTTTGAGTTCAACATTTGTGGGGATGATGATCGAACAATTAACCTATGCTTTATAGTAATTTAACTTACTTTTTATTAAACTTTTATTATGATATATGAGTTATGTTTACCTAAGGCATCCCACGTGTACCGTCATGAAAAATGATGATAAAAACCGAACTTATTAAAAAACAACGTATTTGATTTAGCAACAAAAAAAGAAAGTAAAAAATATATATTTAATACGATTTAATAATTATTGAATATTATAATAAAACGATGAGCAAAAATGGTTCACTTTGGGCTTACAGCCGAAGCCCAATACTAACCAGGCCCATTGGCCGAAAGAACGGGCCTGCAAATGCAATAAAATGGGCCAGTGAAGTCGGTGCGCTATGACCCGACCCGGTTATAGATCCGGCTGGACGTGGAAATCATCATTTCCTTTATCCCTTTCTTCAAAATAAAAACAGCCCTAAATTCACCACTGATCGCCATCGCCATAGCCGAGCATGGAGGACAGTTTTAAAGTTCGCGTGGACAGAATCTTTGGTTCTCTGTCTTCTTCATCTGCTCCCACGACAGCTTTCAATTCATCTCTGAGTTCTCTGTGGTGCCTTACGGACGATGAGGTCGAGAGGAGAGAGTGGATCAAGGAGAAGGAAGAAGGCCCCGAATTAGCGCTCGAACCGACTTCGTTCTTCGCCGGCGGAAGGAAGGTGAACGACAGGAATTCATTTGGATTCCGGGACGAGTTCGAAGATGACCTCGAAGAAGAACCTGA
Source organism: Telfairia occidentalis (assembly GCA_026257165.2). Taxonomy (NCBI): domain Eukaryota; kingdom Viridiplantae; phylum Streptophyta; class Magnoliopsida; order Cucurbitales; family Cucurbitaceae; genus Telfairia; species Telfairia occidentalis. Next base: position 1,516,121 of record JAOANK020000059.1, on the reverse strand, counting down.
TTTGGATGAAAATCCCGAGGCGAACGGGTCGTCTAGTAAGTTTCCTAAGCCTGATGATTATGGAGATGAAGAATGGGAAATCAAGTCCTTAATTGGCCGGGACTGCACGCTTGATTACGAGGTACCTCTCTTGCTCTCCCTGACTTCTTTGTCGATGTTCAATAAGAACTGTTCTTATTAATTTATGCTTTGTTTTTGCTGCTTTACGCGAAATGATAATTAATTGTCGCGAAATGAGTTGGTTGGGCTGTTTGCGATCATAGCAGCTTCTAGTGCACGCGTGACGATACCACTGAAAAACAAAATGAGAATTCGATTTTTTGATTTTATGCCATGTCCGTAGAGTTTAAAGCGAGTATATGCTGTTTGTACAGGATTTCTTAAAATCTAATTCCATGTGGTGTGGTTGGGAAGCTTATTTAACGTGTGATTACGTTGATTTTTATTTGTGCATTGTGGAATTTGGAGTGCCACTACGGTTTAATCTCTATCCTCTTTTTGCTTTGTAGCTTGCCTACTGATATCTACTATTTGTATTTATGTGTGACTGAAAAATTTATGCAGGAAGAGGAAGATGAGTATGATAAAGTTGCTGTTGGCAAGGAGAAAGGTGGAGATCGGTTGTATATGAAGGACATAACTGACTGTGGTATTGAAATAGATTCATGCAACGAGCTTCCTACTTCGATACGAAATTTCACCAGAGATCCACGCGCCAATCACTTGGCTGCAAAAGTTAGGCTCAAGGAAGATGCAGAAGCATCTAAAACGATTGATTCTTTGCATGTATCTGAGAACGGTGAACTAGCCATTGCTGATTCTGAATGCAATACTTCTCAGAACCCAAAATCTATTCTGAAGAGGAAAGATAACCATCTAGATGCAAAATCGCATAAGCGAGTTCGATTTGATCCTGAATGTAAAATTTCTCAAGAGTCTCAAGCATCTAAGGATATCTCTATGGAAGCAAACTCTTTGCCTCAAGCTGCAGAAGTTGCCAACGAAGCAACCTTCTCTTCTCAAGGCTATACCACTCAAGTTCCGGACTACTTACGAAATCCATCCAGATATACACATTATACCTTTGATTCATCCAATGATGTGGATGAAGAATCCAACAAGAAAGCCTATTTGGATTTCCTTCAGCTGGTGAGAGGGTCCAAGACTATGGAGTCGCATCAGGGTGATGCTTCAACTGGTCCTCCCAAATCCATCACCTTCATCCCAAAAAGGAAAGCTGGTGATACAGTAATCGTAGAAAATTCTGCTGTAGAGGCGCAAAATCAGAATGGAGTTGGCAAGGAGCTTGTGCACCAGAGAGGCATGTCGATAGGCATTGCAGCCGTGGACCCTCAAACTGATGATGTTTGTTCAATGGAGGAAGATGAACCAGATAAATTAGAGATTAGAAGAAACAGCTCACAGAACCCGGGCCGCCAGTACCGGACGAGAGTTAAGATGGACTCGGAGGAGGAGGAGGAGGAGGAGGAGGAGGGGGCCTAATTGAATATCTCTTACCCCTCTTAGTTAGGTCACAACGTCCTTTTGTTTTCCTATCATGATCTTGTTTGTAGTGTACTGGTCTTCATGGTCTTTAGTGCACCCTGTTTGATGTACAATTATTGTGGGATTGGGCAAGTTAACGAGTTACTAATTGCCAAATCTTCAGAAACCACATTGGGCTTCCAACCGTAGCCATCCATTTGTCACTTTATTTCCACAGTAATTCAATTCTTGGTAGCAGTAGTAATTGGCTATGGCGTTTAGGTGAACATGGAGAATGTTGTATAATAGGTTGGATGATGCTTGTTTAATTGAAGATATGATTGCAACTGAATGCTTGAGGAAGCATTCTATACTTGAGTCATTAATCTTCAAAAATTCGTACTCAGAATTTTGAGTTTATTAGCTCTCAAAATCTTAGATGACATTCCAAAGGTTTCTCAAGTTTTTACAGCTTATTTAAATGCTCCGACATAACAATTTATTAGTATTATCTAGTTTTTAAATCTTATTTTGATCTTTAATTTTTTAAATTTATTTTATTTTAATCTCTAAACCTTTAAAATGTCCGTTTTGGTATTTAAACTTTCAAAATGTTTGTATTTATCTTTGAACTTTCAAAAAATAATTATTTTGATTTCCATCTTTATATTATTTTTATCAAACTAATGATATAATTTCAAATATATAAATATGTTAATGTAAGTATATATTCAAACCACATAAGTTGAAGATAACTATTGAATAACTAAATATTAAATAATAAAATTATATACCAAGGATCAAAATATTTATTTTTTATAAATTTAAGGACAAAAATAATCA
>JAOANK020000059.1:1453484-1465359 GCA_026257165.2 Telfairia occidentalis | reverse complement strand
TACTTAATAAATCAAAAACATAATACTTATTAATAATCAATTCAAATAACGGGACACATTAGATGTAAAATCTAACAGCTAAACTGAGGAAAAATAAAAACGAAAATAGGGGTAGACTTTGGAGGTTGAAGAAGAAAATGAAAATGAGGGTTTTGAAATAAAAAATAACAATATACCATTAAATCCGAAAATTCATTATTAATTACCAAATATTATGGCTAATAATTAAAGAATATATTTACAAAAATCAAATCTGTAATAAATTGATGAAATATGTAATTGTCCTACGTGAGTAATTGTATAGTAGAAAAGTATAAGAGCAATTTAAATGAGATGATAATAAATAACTATTGTATAATAATTATAGAGAGATACTATTAAATAAGAGCAATTTGGTAGCAAAAAAATGGTTTGAGATCTGAAAAGATAGCCGTGAAAATTTTCCTAGATATGGAGATTAGTGAAAATATAATTATGAAATAGACTATTGTGCACAATTTCTAAGGAAACAAAATTGAAAAATATTTTCCTTAGCCCTTGAAGATCTTTGAAAAGATCAATAATGGTATGTTTGTCAAAAGAGTTGATTGATTTAGGTTTATTCCAAAGGTTAGTGACTTGGAACAAAAACTCAACTTAATTCAAATTTTATATTCTAATATCTTATATATTAAAATATATTTAAATTAAATAAATCTCATTCAAATAGTTATTTTAATGTATATCTAAGAAATCAAATCTAAATCCAAAGATGCCACGTATGGGTCCCACTAAATTGGCCCAACCAAATTAAATGATGATGCCCGATCAAATATGCTTAGCCCAAAGGCCTAGTTTATTAAAATGGGCAAGCTCGGTAAAACCAAACTAGGAGCTGGGCCAAAAGCCTAAATTTAGCTTTAGTCCATCATAAAAAAGATTGGGCCCAAGTGAGCCCAAGCTCAAAGACTTGGTCCAACAGGCCCAAACGATACAAAGCTCTTATGTCAAAAACTATAAATAGGAGTTACCTCTCACTTTGTAGGGGGCATGAAGAGGAGAAAGGAAAACTCTCAAGACGTCGAAGATTGAAGGCTCTGGAACTCAAGAATTGAAGACTAAATATTAGAATCTCTGAAGACTTTGGTAACCAAATCGTACAAGACTTCAAGTCTCTAATAGATTTTTCAAGAAACAAGTTGAAGTCAAAGAACATCAACAAGCTGAAGTCGAAGAACTTCAACAAGCTCAAAGAACTGAAGAACTTCAACAAGATCGAAGTTGAAGATTCAATCTTGAGATCAAGTATTACAATACCCTCAAGCCACACATACATTTGAGAGAAAGAATTAAAGGACCATATATTAGAGATTGTACTATCATACACTAAATTAATACGAAATACAAGTTCATTTCACGTATCAAATTTCTCTAGAAATTTCATGTGAATAGTTTGGCACGCTCGATGGGACCATCTCTACATTTCATCTTCTTTTCTCATCCAGGAATTAAGTTTTTCTAACAAATTATTGGCATATAAAAAGACTATATCAGATTCCTTCACAAGGTCGATTACCCATGGTCATTCAAACAAGGGGACCCAACAATCAGAAAAAAAGATTCCTATCCTCGCAAGTCAGATATGGACGCGAATGACGGACAAACTTGAAGGTGAAGCTGCTATGAAGGAAAATCCTTCGAAGTTCACTTCATCCTCTGATCAATCAAAGAACACATTCAATCCTCATGTTATGAACGTCATGATGGCTGATTCAAGTACTGGTGAAGAAATAATGACTGAATTGGAAAGAAAAGTTAGCATGTCTATGAAAGCAGTTGAAGAAAGAGACTATGAAATCACCTCTTTGAAGAATCACATCAAGAGTCGAGATGCTGCTGAATCAAGCCAGACATCTGCTATTAAAATTAATGACAAAGGGAAGGTCGTCATGCAAGAAAGTCAACCGCAACATTCAACTTCAGTCGTGTCGTTGTCTGTCCAGCAACTGTAAGATATGATTATGAGTTCCATTAAAGCTCAGTATGGTGGACCTACTCAAAATTATCTCACTATTCCAAACCATACACCAAGAGAATTGACAATTTGAGGATGCCTACCAATTTCAGTCCCTAAAGTTTCAGTAGTTTGACGGAAAGGGCAATCATAAGCAACACATTACTAATTTTGTGGAAACATGTGAAAATGTTGGGACTCGAGGAGACCTGTTGGTCAAGCAATTTGTCCGACCGTTGAAAGGAAATGCTTTTGATTGGTATACTGATCTAGAACTTAAGACAATTGACAGTTGGGAGTAGTTTGAAAGAGAATTCCTGAATCACTTTTATAGCATAAGGCAAACTGTCAGCATGATGGAGCTTACAAATATCAAGCAACGAAAGGGTGAGCCTGTCATCGATTACATCAACCGTTGGAGAGCCTTCAGTCTTGACTGCAAAGACTGACTTACTAAACTATCTACTGTTGAAATGTACATCCAAGGCATGCACTAGAGACTTATTTATATCTTGCAGGGCATAAAACCCCGCACCTTCGAAGAATTAGTAACTTGTGCTCATGACATGAAGCTGAGTATTGCTGCTAGAGGGAATAAAGAATTATTAGTCACAGATGTAAAGAAGGAAAAGAAAGAAGTAAGAAGCACCGAGAAGACTTCAAAAAGGGCTGCAAAAGAATCTATGGTTGTTTACACAACCCCTCTAAAGTTTTCATCTATAGGAAAAGAAAATAAAATGGAGAAACGATAAGATGGAAGTGAGAGACGTCGTCTAACTCTAAAAAAAAATGAGAGAAAGTTTATCCTTTTCCAGACTCTGACATCCCTGACATGTTAGAGTAATTACTGGAAAAACACCTAATTGAACTCTTAGAATGCAAACGATCGAAAGAGTTGGGGAAAGTAAATGATCTCAACTATTGCAAATATCATCGAGTCGTCAGTCATCCGATGGAAACATATTTTGGGTTAAAATAGCTAATCCAGAAGTTAGCTTGAGAAAAAAAGATCGAGTTGGATCTCGATGAGATAGCCCAAGCAAACCATGCCACAGTAATGGCTTGTTCAAATATTCTTTCACCAACAGTCTTATATTATGATTGAAAGGGAAGCTTGATCCAGTTTGGGACCTTCGAACCTATTGTTGTTTGGCCTCAACAGGAAGACTCACGAAAGAACGACGAAAAAAAGGATGAGCAAATTGGAGATGAAGAAGGCTGGACACTTGTGACCCAGAGAAAAAGACGAAAGAAAAATCTTGTTTAGAAGGAATCTTGTATATTCCAAGACCACAGAAGGAGAAGTCGGTCTCAAAGGCAGAAAGGGAAGAAAAACATGAGGAAGCCTAAGCCGTTCGTGGAAGAAAATGAAGATCTCACCCTACCTCGGCATCCAATAACTTTAGAAGAATTCTTCTCAAGAACTTTTCTCATCTATAATCGAGAAGAGGTCGATGAAACTGTAACATGTAATGTCATCAACACAACAGAAGGTGATGGCACTCCTTCAAACTCACCAGAAGTGGCAGCAAAGCTAGAAGATCTACCCTCTTTCAGCATAAATGATTTGTTGCCACTCCCTCAAGAAACTAAAAACACCCTTTATCGAAGCAATGTAAGATTCTAAGGCTTCGACCACCTATACATGTGCTTCATGTAATGTGTCCATAGGCTTTACTGATGAAGACCTGTTACTGGGTTCAAAACCTCATAATAGACCTTTATTTGTCACAGAATACATTCTGGAGCAACAGGTTAGTCGAATTCTTATCGACGATGGTTGAGCTGTTAACATAATGGCCAAGTCAACGATGAACTAGCTAGGTATTTCAATGGAAGAGCTATCAAATCGCAAATTGGTGATTCAAGGTTTCAACCAAGGCGGACAGTAAGCAATCGATATGATTCATCTAGAGCTTATCATTGGAGACTTAAAGGCTAACACTCTATTTTATGTTATAGACTCTAAGACCACCTATAAATTATTATTAGATCACCCTTGGATTCATGAAAATGGAGTTGTAACCTCCACGTTGCACCAATGCTTTAATTTTTATCAAGACAGCATCAAGAAGGTTGACGCTCATACAAATCCACTTTTAGAGGCTGAGTCTCATTTTGCAGATGCAAAGTTTCACATGAAAATTGATTATACAAGCGAAACTATCCCAATAGAATTCCTTTGATTAAAGGTTGTGACAAACCTCAATCACCAACAAGCATAAGTAAAGAGTTGGTTGAAGAAATTAATGCGGTTGACAACCAAGAAAATGAAGTGTCTTTTTGCCAAAATAAATATGAGACATCAAAAATATAAAACCCAGGGGAGAAGATGTCAATTCTCCTATTCTACGCCATGTCTCCTTATCTCGACGCAAGAAGGGCGAATCGTCGTTCGCAGAATTTTAAAAAAACTTAACGATCGGTGATATTGAAATTTTAAAGGAAAGTTTCACCACACCTCTCACAAAGATAATGAAACAAGAGATCAAAGATATCAAAAAGGGACAAACGAAAATAATTTTTTCAGAAAGAAGAACAAAAGAGGATTCGACCCTAAAGCATATAAACTTCTAGCGAAGGCGGGTTATGACTTCAGGACTCAAACGGAGTTCAAAAGTTTAAAGATCTATGATGAAGAACCCAAGCTTTCTCCAACATAGAAAAAGCTTCAAAGAGAGGGTTATATTATAACTATCTCAAGAGCCGGACTTGGATACAAAACTCGCGAGCCAGTTCCATAACTAGAAAAGGAAAAGCAAAGGTTGCAGGCATACTCCATATCACGGTAGAAGAAGTCAAGGATCCTGAAAAGGGTAAGAAAGGCTTAAACCACAAGGCTTTTACTTTTAGTCACATTAGATCTGCAGTCACAGGGTCCTCAATTTTGCGAAGGCTAAGTGCAGCTATAACAGAAGAGGAAATCCAATCCCGAACTTCCAGCTCCACACGATCCTCAACTAATCAAAAGCCAAGTGCAGCCACAACCAAAGAAGAACGCTATGCACGACCTTTAGCTTTTCAAAGGTTAAGTATACCCCATGAAGAGAAAGAATGTGTGTTCAATCTCTACCACATCTACCACACAACTATCAGCTTTTCAAAGATTGAGTGTGACTACAAAGAGAAATAAAGAACAACCTTTCATATTAGTTTATGATCGTCGGCAACATGAAAACATAGTTTTCAATGAAGTCACTAGTGAAGAAATTCGTAGTATCGTTCCCTCAAGAATGAAGAGAAAAATGTTTGTTTCCATTAATACAGATGGTCTGCTGAAAGTAAAACGACATCATGTCATTATCACAAGCCCGATAGAGGAGAGCCTAAGTGATAAAGAAGACACGGTTCTCTACTGCCATATCACTATAGAAGAAACGTTAGACCCTAAAATACATGAGGAAGATGCGGAAGAAGCTTCATCATCATTAGAATATGGCAGTCAGTTAACAGTTGATGAGCATAAAGAAGTTAATTTTGGCACCACGAAAGAGCTGCATCCAACCTTCATAAGTGCATCACTCACTAGGGATGAAAAAGCAGAGTATATGAGGCTACTTACTTAGTATAAAGACATTTTTGCTTGGCCATACAGGGAAATGCGAAGACTCAATTCAAAGGTAGCTATCCACCAACTCGCAATTAAACAAGGGTATTGGCTAATCAAGCAAGCTCAATGACATTTTCGGCCAAAAATAATCCTTCAAATTGAAGTTGAAGTCAATAAATTGATAGAGGCGGGGCTCATCCATGAAGTTAAATATCAGACATGGATAACAAATATTGTTTCTGTTAGAAAAAAGAATGATCAACTTCGCATTTGCGTTGACTTCCGCGACCTGAATAATGCATGTCCAAAAGATGATTTTCCATTACCCATTATAGAAATCATAGTTGACGCTACTATGGGGCATGAAGCTTTGTCTTTCATGGATGAATCATCAGGATACAACCAAATTCGGATTACTCTTGAAGATGAGGAGAGGACGACATTTCGAACTTCAAAAGGGATATATTGTTACAAAGTGATACTTTTTGTACCGAAAATGTAGGTGCCAATTATCAACGGGTTATGCAAAAGATCTTTGACGATATGCTTCATAAACATGTTGAATGTTATGTTGATGATCTCGTGGTCAAGTCCAAGAAACGACAAAAATCACTTGGTAGACCTAAAAGTAGTCTTTGATCGCTTGAGAAAATATCAACTAAAGATGAACCCTCTTTAGTGCGTGTTTGGCGTGACTTCGAGAGAGTTCCTTGGTTTTGTTGTAAGACATTGAGAAATTGAAATCGATCAATCCAAAATTGATGTTATTTAGAAAATTACAAGTCCTAGAAATTTTCTCGAGTTTAGGAGTCTTCTAGGTCGTTTGGCCTACATTAGAAGATTCATTCCCAACTTAGCTGGTCGATGTCAACCCTTTCAAAGATTAACGAGGAGGAATGTTAACTTCGAGTGGGATGAAGCATGTCAAAATGTTTTCAAAAGTATAAAGAAATATTTACTCAATCCCTCTGTCTTAGGTTGCCTCTATAGAAGGAAACCAATAATATTGTATATTAGTACACAAGAAAGATCATTTGGCGCACATTTAGCACAAAAAGGGGAAAACAAAGAAGGAACGAGCCCTCTACTATCTGAGTAGAACTCTGACCGGAGCTGAGTTGAATTACTTTCCAATTCATAAAATGTATCTTGCTCTCTTCTTTGCCATCGACAAGTTAAGGCATTATATGCAAGCCTTTACTGTCCATTTAGTGGCAAAATCGATCCTATCAAATACATCTTATCTAGACCTATCATTTCAGGGCACCTAGCCAAATGGGCAGTTATACTCCAACAATATGATATTGTATACATACCACAAAAGGCCGTGAAAGGACAAGCAATGACAGATTTCTTAGCTAGTCACCCGATTCCATCAAACCGGAATCTAAGTGATGATCTTTCTGATGGAAAAATATTATATGTTGAAATCATGGAACCTTGGACCATGTATTTTAACGGTGCAACACGAAAAAAAAGGAGTGAGGGCAGACATTGTCTTCATTTCTCTTGAGAAACACATGTTGCCATACAGCTTCACACTTGGTAAATTATGCTCAAACATCGTTGTCGGATATCAAGCCTTTATCATCAGTCTTCAAATGGCTTTAGAAATCGGGATAGCATAACTGAAAATTTATGGGGATTCCAAGCTGATAATAAGTCAGTTTTTACTCCAATATGATGTAAAGTATGAAGATTTAAAATCGTATTTTCATTATGCAGGACATCTATTAGAAAAGTTTGATGGCATAAGGTTAGAACATGTCCCAAGATCAGAAAATAAAAGGGCAAATGCATTAGCAAACTTAGCTACTACCTTAACAATTTCGATGATATCACAACATCTCTCTTTGTCAAAAGTTGAACATTCCTCCAATCGAGGATGAGTGCCAAGAGGCCGATATGATATCTGTTTATGTAATTGAAGAAGAGGATTGGTGACAATCTATTATAGATTTTCAGCAACATGGGAAGCTTCCTACAAACCTTCGATGTAAAACTGAGATACGAAGAAGGGCTTCACGATTTATCTACTACAAGATTATTCTTTATCGACGTTCATATGAAGACTTTTTCCTTCGCTGTTTAGGAAACGAAGAATCTCTAAAGGAAATGGAAGAAGCACATTCAAGCATTTGTGGCGCTCATCAGTCTGAACCAAAACTCCAATTTCAACTAAAGAGAATGGGATACTATTGGCCCACGATGATCCAAGATTTGATGGAGTATGCAAAGAAATGTGAAGCTTGTCAGTTTCATGCCAATTTTATACATCAACCACTAGAGCCCCTTCATCCAACTATAGCTTCTTGGCGTTTTAAAGTTTGGGAGTTTGATCTCGTCGAACCAATAACGCCAAAGTCATCAGTAGGACATTCTTACATCCTCGTAGCTACTGATCACTTTTCAAGATGGGCATAAGCTATCCCATTAAGAGAAGCAAAAAGAAGAAAACATTATAAATTTCGTTCGGACTCACATTATCTACCAATATGGCCTCCCTCATCGTATTGTGACAGATAATGGAAGACAGTTTTTTAACACTCTAATGGACAAATTGTGCTAAAAGTTCAACTTCAAGTAATTTAAGTCGTCTATGTATAATGCCACAACGAATGGATTGGCAGAAGCATTTAATAAGGCATTATGCAACTTATTAAAAAAGGTGGTCTCGAAGACAAAAAGAGATTGGCAAGAGGAGATTGGTGAAGTATTATGGGCTTATCGAACTACTCATCGTACTTCTACAAGAGTCATGCCTTACTCTCTCGTTTATGGAGTAAAGGTTGTGTTCCCTTTGGAAAAAAAATTTTCATCTTTGCGAATGGCAGTTCAAGAGGGACTAACTACAGAAGGTAATGCAAAGTTATGTCTTCAAGAGTTAGAAGCACTTGATGAGAAAAGATTAGACGCTCAGTAGGCGTTGTAGTGCTATTAGGCACGTATGACTAAAGCTTTCAACAAAAATCTCAGACCTCGATCATTTCAAGTCGGTGATTTGGTACTCGCTATTCGAAGACCTATTATCACAACGCGACATACAAGAAAGAAGTTTACATTTAAATTGGATGAACCCTATGTTGTTAAAGAATTTTATAGTAATGGAGCATATAAGATCGTAGATAAAGAAGGATTAAGGATCGGTCCAATTAACAAAAAATTTCTTAAGATATTTTATGCCTGAAATTATATGCAATCACTCCTTATCGTAAGAGTCTAAACTACATGTTAGACCTTCCCTACATGAGTTTAAAAGGTGAACGACCCAAAAACAAAAAAAAAAAATCATGAACTATGTTATGACTTGATCCCTTTAATTACGAGGGTACGTAGGCAGCTTAAAAAAAGCTTTAAGTTTAGTCTAAATAACAAAAAAAAAAGTTATGGTCATGGATAGAATTTCAATATTTAATGGATAATCAGATAATAAGATCAACAAAATAAAAATGAAATAATAGAATAATGTCTTTACATAAAAAAAAAAATAAGAAGAAAAAAATGGGCATTAAATCAAGGTGTCCATCGAAATTGCTTCAATTCTTCATGCCCAATCTCTAAATTACCATGTATTACTGCCAAAGTCTTAGGATATGCATCAGTCATAATGGGGGCACACTCAATGTTGTTAATCTCTTCATGGACCTTGGTAACTTCAATACTCCGTTGATAAAAAATTTGCTCCTTTTCAATAACTACATTTGAAAGCCTCTTAGATTCCGTTTTAGCATCCTTTAACTCCTCTAATTCCTTTACCTTCAAGCGCGATTGCGTAAGATGTTATTGGTATTCTTTTTTCTCCTCAAGCGATTGACTCTCTGCAAGTAGCGCTTTCTTCAAAGCTAAAATTTTCTCCTCCAATTGACGATCTTTACTAGCTAGAGTTAATTGTGTTGCATACGAGGATTGCAAATTGTTGTATGTTTCCACTTTTATAAAATACTCATTTAAAAATTCTTCAAGAGGTGACAAGTTATTTGTATGTGTCTCTGAATCGTACATAATGCCTTGCGTGTCTTTGATTCAAGAGTCATAACATTCTCAAAAGGTGTAAGTGCAATTTTTTGTTAGATGCTCCCTAGAGGGCTAAAGTTGCCTATTGCCGAAAGCTAGAAATCAAATCATTAGCACAATATTGGGAAGCTTCAGGGTTCCTAACAATCACTTCCTTTTGGACCTGTTGATGGTTCTCAGAAAGTTTGAAAGGACGAGGATGGCATTGGGTTACATATTTTTTGACAAATAGCACTTTGGAACTACCGATCTGCTTGGCAGTAGAGTCGAACGCATCGCGACCCTTCAATGACTCATTGTTGTGATGCTCTTAAAGCCCTTTCATACGATCATCTAGGGGTAACTACAAAAAAAGGGCATGTCGATGAGATTCTAAAAATAAATAAAATAAAATAAAATAAAATAACTAACCAAAGCTGGAGGGAGACTAGGGCATTATGAAGCACTCGAAACCCCATAAAAAAATTTGTCCACGCGATCTGATGGCACCTGCACCTTCGACCTCTTTAGTGGTCTTTTCCAATGATGATCGTGAGTACTCCTATGACTATCTTAACCATTCTCATCTTCACCATGCTGCTCTTCGCCATATCTTCGCCATTTACCTCTTTACCATGCTTCTCTTCACCATACTGTTGTTCACCATGCTCTAAAACATGTCCTTCAAGAGAGAAGAGTTTGTCCTCAAGTAGATGAATCTTCTTACCTCCTTGAGTACCTATGTTACCTTTGGGTAGCCTAGGTCGAGCTGGAGATGGAAGGGCACTGTTCATTAATGTATGTACACCTTTCTCAAGATAACCTCCATGTTTGCTTAACCACCAACTCTTATAGTGTTGAGTGACTTGGTCATGAAGATTTATCGTACGAGCTAGAAGATACACTTGAGATAATGTCTTTACTTGTGTGTAGATTCTCCAATGACGTAAAATATTATCTAAATTAGTCTCACGAGTGAATTCCCCTAAATCATTCGGCACGTCTTGATAAAATCCAAATTGCCGACCAAATCGACAAAGGCTATAGGATTCAATGATCATCGAACCTTTGCATCGCGAGGATAAATAACCTGATCGACGACTCGAAAAATATTTGGAAAATGAGGTCGACAAAGTGTCGTCATCTCTTAAAATTTCATTCCTATTTCTACCTTGAATATTCGCATGCCATGTCATAAATGCGCCTCCATGAATCAATTCACAAACTTCAAAGTCACCAAAATATGTTAATCCACCTTTGCCAGAAAAATCAACCATTTTTGGACCACAAACTTCTACCAGAGTCTTATAATGGGTGTTGAAGCAATGCGCTAACCAACCATAAACATAGTGCATGACTAAGCAAGCCTCTCCATGCACGATAGAATTAGAGGTCTTCGAGATTCGACCTAGTCCATGATAAATGTTAGCCAAAACTGGAACGGCAAGACTAAAAGCTTGTCCCTCAGCCATTAGACTAGCAACTCTAAAAGCTTTAGGACACATAGAGTGAATATTCTTAAGAGGAAATACAAAAGTACATAACAAGTAAGACAGAAAAGCAGCCAAATACGTTTTCTCCCTTCATTTCTCTTCTATGTTGAGTTCGTCAAATAAACTTCTCTCTTTACTAGACCAATCATGATACCTAATCTCAGTCTCGTCCGGGTTATGAGTAGAGCGAGATCGATAAGCTTTCTTCAATTTTTGTGTTGGAGGTTTCTCGTACCTTTGAATGCCTTTAAACCATAAAGAAATCTAAGAGCTGACAGTGATGTGTGAGTAATCATTCTTCAAAGAGGTCACTCGATCGTTGGATGTCATAAGGTAATAAGCATGGAAAAAATACTCGCAACTCTTTGGAAGACATCTGTCATGTCTATATGATCCTGTTAATTCTTTATGACAGGGGATGACTTCCTCATAGAATCTTCCCCTAATAGGTAAACCACCAAACTTCCATAAGTCCCATAGAGAAATGGATAGTTCACTAGCCGAAGTATGAATAGTATGAAGGGATTGAATCCCAAATGCGGAAGCGATTTATCGCTTTTTGTCTTTGAGATGGGATAAGAAAAAAAACATAATTAAAATTCACATAACAACAAATTGTAGGGAGAATATTACCTTTGTAGATTTCCCAAGAACACCACCAATTGGTTTCCTCGCTATATCTCAAGGGCGATCGGATCGAATTGAGATTGTGGGATCCCAATGAACAGAGAATTCTATCGAGAGAGGAAATTGAGAGAGAGTGATTTTTTTCAGCGAGAGAGACGATCGACTATCGATCGATTTCCCAAAAAGGGAAATTTATCGATGGGAAGGGTTTCCCCTTCC
>JAOANK020000059.1:1399855-1414743 GCA_026257165.2 Telfairia occidentalis | reverse complement strand
GGCATTCTATGCAATGAGTTTGCATAAGACCAGACTGCGAAATAGTCACTGTTTCTTTATAACGTCGTTCCCTGATTAACACTGACTAATTTCAAATAGATGACCTAGGTAACTCGATCTTAATCCTGAGCTAACTATGAACTTCTATTTATTCGAGATTATCCATAGATTTGAATGGGTGTGAGAGGCTCATGATCGCCTGCTTAATATGCCCACCATTTCAGGGGTAAGACTAGTTAGATAGCTGGGGACATAGTCCTATAAGATGAAATTCACTCCTACCTGATTTTGGGGATAGTAGAGAGGTTGTTCCCTTAAGTGCTAATTTCAGGTCTTGATCAAGGGACCCCAACCTCTCGTTGGCCTGAGAGGGAATCGGTTTGGTGGTTGGACCACAAACCAATTGTTCATTAGAGGGTCAATGGTACTTAAAGAGCGAGAGGTAACTACGGGTAAAAGAGTAATTTTGACCTAGTTGAGATTACAAACAACCTGTGAAAGGTCGTCTTACTAATCATGGTTACATCAAATGGATAGAAATATACCTATAGTGAGGAGAGTGCAGCTACGGGCTTTAGTGGAGTGACCCGTTAGTTAACGAATGTTGGTTAGCTAGGTTAAAGAGTTTAACCCGTTAATCTCAGATCGTTGGAGCTCATGATCTATAGGTCCGTTAGGTCCCTCGGCTAGCTCACATCGGATAAAACCTTAGAACAGTGTGGTAAATGAATTGGAAATGTTCAATTTTAGTTTAGGGAGTGAACATTAAATATATACGATATATTTGAACATCTCATCCTTTGATTATGAATTAAACGATCAAGGAGAGTTGAAAATAATATTTAAATAAGATTTAAATATTATGTATATGAATAAAGATTCATATTAGGAAAAAATTGTTTTTTCAAAAAACTAAGATTAGTGGAGAAGTAATATTATTTTAATATTTGATATTAAATTAATAAATTAAAATTAAAATTATTTTAATTTAATTATGTGTTATTTATTTATTTCTTTCTTTCTTGAAATTAAATAAATCAAAAAGTAAAAAAGAAAAAAAAAAGAGAGAGAAAAAGAAAAAAAAAAGAAAAGAAAAGGAAAATGGATAATGGGATTATCCATAATCCCATTTTCTTCTTCATGCTAACCCACATAAAGCCACCTCTTGATTCATCATCAATTGAGTGTCAATTGATGGTGAATCAAGTTTGCATGAATTCCTCCATAAATAGAGGTTCAATTCATGTGCAAAGGGTTGCTTTTTTTGGTGATTACATGGTAAATTTCTCCCATCTCTTCCAACTCTCCAAAACCATACCTCATTCCTTTATCTTGTCGAATTCACCACAAATCTAGATCCCACAATTCGTTTGAAGGCTGGAGAATAGCTGAGAAAATCCTTGTGGTGGTCCAGCATCCGTTCGTTACCAATTTCGAGGAGAAACGAGGAAGAATTTGAGCTACTAAGGTAGGTGTTCTTATTTTCCTAATTTTCCAATTTTAAAAAGCATGTTTATCCTATAAATTGAGTACGTTAGAGTGCAATTCGATACATTCCGTTGTACTAGCATGTTTATTACTCCGTCATTTACTTTTATTTTTATTCATTGATTAATTAATTAATATAACAATGTATTAAATATACGAAATTTAATTTATGATTCCATTAATTTATAAAATTTCTATGAATAAAATTTATAAAATAAACATAGATATTTAATTAAAAGACATTAATTATCCTTCACATTTAAATACAGATATTTAATATTTTAGACATTTAAATTCCAGACATTATTAACTTCCAAATATTGAATATTCGTATACATGAAACAAAACTGATCCAAACTTTAGGACCAAAGCTTATATATGTATATATTATTATAAATATATTATAATATGTATATATCCATAACCTCCATGGGTTACACAAATTCACATTCATTCTCCTCCTTTATCACTCATTATACCCATGAAGGTTACACATTTTGAATTATCTTGATCTTGTAATCTACACTATTGTAAATCCTATAAATAGTGATAGTATAAGACATTTGGAAATCACAACTCAGTAGAGAATTTGCTCTTCCTCTACTTTCTTCTCTCCCTCTTTTCCTTTGGTGTTCTTCTTTTGTTCTCATTATTTTGCTCATTTTATAATACGTTATCAGCACGATTCTCTATCGTTTGTTGTTTGCTAAAGATAGGGTTTTGATTTTATACATTGTGGTAAAGTTTTCTCTAATTTGTATATGATCAATATGCTATTTTTTATTACATGCATTATGACCAAGTATTTGTGTTTACCATGATATTTCTTTTGAATTCATTTTATTATTAATTATTTAATATTTGATAATAATATTTTTGTTAACTAATGTTGTCCAAATGTTTACTTGTTATTTTTTTTCATGTTTAATTGACTAATTGTTGTATTTCAATTTTTATGATCATTGGTTTCTTGTTTAAGACTTGTTTTTCTTAATGCATAAATATATTGCAATTGTTGTTTTGGTATAATATAGTTTTAAAAACTGTAATTTATTGAATGCATGTTTAAAATCTCATTACTTTAACATCTAATAGAAAATTGGTATATTCTTGTTACGCATGATGTGTATATAAATACTTCATGTTTCTTTTGAATGTTCAATTGTATTGTTGTATAATAATCTCATCATTTTATGTATGTATTACGTGTTATGTTTACCTTTACATTTTTTTAAGTACTATATTTTACCTTTTTTTTCTCTTTGAGTTTAACAACATATGGAGGTAGGGAATTTGAACTTATGACCTCTTGGTCAGAGATACATGTCTTTGACCAATTGAGTTATACTTGGTTTGACATTTTACTATTTGCTTTAATGTTTATATATTTAGTTTACATGTTTATATGTTTCATAGTATATTTTACATATTGAATTTATATTTTACACATACACAATATAACATGCTAGTTATCGACAATTTTTTTTTAATATGCATGTTTATTATGTATATTAAATTTGTAATGTAAATACATTTTTTTTCTATAGATTTACCATGACTAATCTTACAAAATTATAGTTTGTTGCTCTTGATATCAATGGTAACAACTATTTGTCATGGGTGCTTGATGCTAAAATTCATTTGGATGACATGAATCTTGGAGATATGATTAGAGAAGGAAATAAAACCTCTAATCAAGAAAAGACAAAAGCAATGATCTTTTTTCACCATCATCTCCACGAGGGATTGAAAATAGAATATCTTACAGTAAAAGATCTTTATATCCTATGGAAAAGTTTGGAAGAAAGGTATGATCATAAAAAAACTGTAATTCTTTCTAAAACTTGTTATGATTGGATGCATCAAAGGTTGCAAAATTTTAAACTAGCAAGTGATTGCAATTCCGCATTATTTAGAATAAGTTCAAAGTTGTTGTTATGTGGAAAAAAAATTACTGATGAAGATCTATTAGAAAGACTTTTTTGACTTTTCATATCTCGAATATGCTCTTGCAGCAAAAATATCGAGACAATATTTTGAACTTATATCATATCTTCTCATGGCTGAACAAAATAACAAGCTATTAATGAGAAATTACCAATCTCGAACAACACCATTCCTTGAAGTGAATGTTGTAATTTCTAATAATCATGGTCGAGGTTGAGGCTGAGGTCATGATCGGGGTCCCAACCGTGGTAGGGGAAGAAATAATTATTCATTATGTGGTGGTCATCATAATCATTCAAATTTCAAGAAAAGGACATACAATGATGATCATAAAGGAAAGGTTCCACAAAATAAGAGCGTTGAAAATCCATTCTTTTGTTGTAGTGTGAAGGGGCATTGGTCTAGTACCTCTTGTATGCCAAAACACTTAGTTGATCTCTATCAAGCCTCATTGAAAGAAAAACATAAAAACGTGGAAGTAAACTTTGCCTACCAAGATGATGATACATTTGACTCTCCAAACATCCACACATTTAGATGTTGACAGATTTTTTTGAATCTCGTGTAGAGAACATTGACATCATTGATGGAGTAGCAAGTACTTCATTCACTTATGAGAATGTCCAAAATTAATATTATTTTTTTTGTATTTATCTTTCATATTTACCAATTAAGCTTTATATTTCAAGTTTTCTTTTGGTCTAATAGAAAATATAACAATTGGGCATAAAATAATAGCATTTATAGCAAAAAAAAAAATAATAAAAGAATTTATAAATACGGCAAAAAATTGTCCAATTTTGTTTGCTTATAGTCTATCAATGATAAACTAGTATCACTAATAGACTTAAATAACATCATAAATTTAGTCTATCAGCGATAAGCTTCTATCAATGCTAGACTATATATTTTGTTGTGATTTATGTCTATCAGAGATACAAATCTATTGCTGATTAACTGAATTCTATCACTTAAGTTTTGAAATTCTTATAATTTATGTAGTGTTTCTTCACTTTCAAATCTCATAAGCTCTTATTATAATTTGGCTTGTTGTTTATATGTTTTGATTTGTTAGTTTATAACTTTTGATTTAGAAGTTATGTTTCTTCATTTAAGTTTTTTTTTTAATTATTTTTTTTTTGAAATTCTTAATTGTTACCATATAAGTTGTGATTTATAAGTTTTCTTTATAAGTTATGACTTGTTAGTTTAAAGTTCATTTCTATTTTTTTCATTTATAGTCTATAGATTGGATTCGCTGATAGACTTAAATAAAAGCATAAATTTATTCTATCGATGATAAACTTTTATATCAATGATAGACTATATATTATATTGACTACATTGTCATGTATTTCTAAACTTTTTTAGCTTGAATGGAGAATCAAACAAAAAATGGACATGATCTTAGAAAACAAAAAGAAAAATCAAGTGGTGAAGGAAAGAAATCTTTTTTTCCTATTTAAGGAAGTGTTGTTTTAGGTTCTGATTTAAGTCTATCTCTAATAGACCGTCTATCATTATGTGATAAAAGTCTATCAGATCTATCAGTGATTTCAACTGATCAATATCTTTGTCCTTGTATTGGTCACAGTTGTAAAACATGTAAACTTCACAAGTTGTAAAATGATCTAATATCAATGATAGACTTTTTTTATATTGATTATAAGTAGTTGATTCTTTACTTGTTATATATATATATATATTATAAGTATTCTATCACTGATAGAAGCCTATCATATTACAAGTAGTCAAATAGTAATTCTTTTATTTTTGAGGTCTCATGCTTGATATTTAACAATGTGAGGTAATAAATTCAAGCTAATCTTTATAGAATTCCAATTAGAATGAATCTAGTAGAGAAAGAAAAAAAATTATTGATTTATCACTGATTATTGATAGACTTTATTATTGATAAATGTAAAAACTTTCTATTAGTGATAGATATATATCACTGATAGAAAACAAAATAATAGTCGATTAGTGATAAACGTTTATGATTGATTGATGTAACAATGGTCTATTATAAATTAAAAATGGTCTGTCACTGATTGAAGTAAAATTGATCTATCAGTGATAGATTTCTATCACTAATAGACATAAAACTGGTCGATCAGCGATATATGAAATTTTTAACATTTGTCATATTTGCAAATTATTTTTCTATGTGACATATTTGCAAATATGGCAACAAATTTTGACATCCATTATAATTTTCCTTTTCTGTTCAATTCTTGAATCTTATTGTAATTTTTCTTTTCATTAATAAAGAATCATCGACATTTCTTATAATTTTGTTGAAGCAAAGCTGAACTCTACAGTTTTATGATTGGCAGATAGTGCAACTGTGCACACAATAGTTCAAAGTAGAAATTTTTTTTTTTCTGAATTGACAATGCTTGAAGCAAAAGTCAATACAATATCAGGTTCTGAAAATTTGATAGAAGGTTTTGGAAAAGCAAATCTTATTTTGCCTAAAGGAACAAAATTTACTATTGATAATGCTTTGTTCTCTAGTAAATAAAAAAGAAATTTATTGACTTTCAAAGATACACATCGTAAGGGTTGTCATATTGAGACCAATAGTAAAAATAATATTGAGTACCTCTCTCTATATTACATCTACTAAGTCACAAGAAAAACATATATTAGAAACACTACATGCTTTTTTTTCGAGATTATATTATACTCACATATGAGTAATTGTAACATATGCAACAACAAACCTGAAGTTTATGAATTTAGATATATTTACCATGTGGCATGAACGATTGGGTCATCCTGGGTCAATAAGGATGAAAAGAATTATTGAGAATTCACATGGACATTCATTAAAGAACCTGAAGATTCTTCAATCTAATGAATTGTCATGTGCTTATTACTCTCAAGGAAAATTAATTATTAGACCATCACCAGCTAAAGTGGGAATTGAATCACCAACATTTTTAGAACGAATACATGGTGATATATGTGAACCTTTTAATCCACCAAGTGGAGCATGTACATATTTTACGGTTTTAATGGACGCATCAAGTAGATGGTCACATGCATGCTTATTGTCAAGATAAAACCTTGCATTTGCAAGATGACTCACTCAAACAATTAAATTAAAGGCACAATTTCATGATTACATAATTAAAAGCATCCGTCTTGATAATGTTGGTGAGTTCACATCCCAAGCATTTAATAATTATTGTATGTCAATTGGGATAAATATTGAACATCCTGTAACTCATGTTCAAACACAAAATGGTTTAGCAGAATCTTTAATAAAACGTTTATAATTGATTGCTAGAACATTACTTATGAGAGCAAAGCTTCCTATATCTGTATTAGGTCATGTTATTTTGCATGCAGTTTCACTTATATGCTTTAGACCGACATCTTAGCATAAGTACTCCTTATTATGATTAGCTTATGGCCAAGAGCTAAATATATCCCATTTGCAAATTTTTGGATGTGTAGTATATGTTCCAATTGCTCCGCCACAACGTACTAAGATAGGTCCTCAAAGGAGGTTGGAAATTTATGTTGGATTCGATTACCCATCAATTATTACATATCTTGAGCCCCTAATGGGTGATGTATTTACTGCATAATATTTCGCTTGTCATTTTAATGAGACAATTTTTCCAACATTAGGGGGAGAAATTAAGAAGTTAGAAAAAGAAATTACATGAAGTGCATCTTTATTGTCTCATTTAGATCCCCCGTACAAATCAATGTGAAGTAGAAGTTCAAAAGATAATTCATTTATAAAATATAGCAAACCAAATGCCAGATGCATTTATAGATGCTAAAAGACTGACCACGTCGTATATACCAACTGCAAAATGCCCCATCTAGAATTGAGATCCTAATACTGCAAATTATTGCAACTAAGGAGTCTGCAGCATGGTAGACCAATATGTTCAAAAATAAAAGTCCTCGAAAAAGAAAAGTAGTCGATAATCAAAATGACTCAGTTGAGAAAGTGGAATTTCAGAAAAAATCCTAGACATGACAATCCATAAGAGTATGGAAGAAGGTCAAGTACCTTGATGATAATAATGAAATTTCGATAAATTATGTCATGACAGGTATCGAACGGATGTAGTTGTTGACAACATTTTTGCTTATAATGTTGCTTATGATATTATTTATGAAAGTGAGGATTTTGAACTAAGATCTATGGAAGAATGTCGACATAGAAAGGATTGACTTAAGTGGTAAGAAACAATCCAAGCAGAATTAACCTCACTTTCAAACGTGAAGTTTTTGAACTTGTATTATCCAAACACCTAAAGGTGTAAAACCTGTGGGATATGGGTTGTAATTGTGAGAGAAAAAACGAAAAAAAGGAGGTTACAAGATATAAAGCGAGACTGGTTGCACAAGATATAAAGATAATTGGCCTGACTCTAAATGAAAATATTTACATGCATCTTATGGATGTAGTCACATCATACTTATATAGATCTCTTGATAATGAAATTTATATGAAAATTCTTGAAGAATTTAAAATACCAAAATCATATAATTCAAATTCTAGAGGATTATATTCCATCAAATCATAGAGATCATTATATGAATTAAAACAATCAGAATGGATGTGGTACAATTGTCTAAGTGAATATTTATTGAAAGAAGTATATTAAAATAATCCAATTTGTCCATGTGTCTTTATTAAGAAATCACAGTCAGGATTTGCTATTATAGTTGTATATGTTGATGATTTAAATATATTTGGAACTTTTGAAGTGCTTGCAAAGGTAATAGAATATCTCAAAATGGAATTTAAGATGAAAGATCTTGGAATAACAAAATTTTGCCTTGGTTTGCAAATTGAGCATTTAGTAGATGAAATTCTTATTCATCAATCAACTTATATAGAAAAGATTTTACACAGACAAAGCACATCCTTTAAACATTTTAATGGTAGTTCGTTCACTTGATATGAAGAAAGTCGACCTCAAGAAGATGATGAAGAAGTTCTTCGTCCTGAAGTACTATGTCGGTGCACTTATGTATCTTGTTAATAATACCTGATATAAGATTTTCAGTAAATCTATTACCTAGATATAGTTCTTCTCCAACAAAAAGACATTGGAACAAAATCGAGCATATACTTCGTTATCTTCGAGAAACAACTATATGAGTTTATTTTACTCAAACAAATCAAATTTTGATCTAGTTGGTTATGCAGATGCATGATATTTATCTAACCCACACAAAGCTAGATCTCAAACAGGTTATTTGTTAACATGTGGAGGAAATGTAATATCATGGTGGTCCATGAAGCAGACCATAATAGCTATCTTCTCAAATCATGCTGAAATTCACGCAATTCATGAATCTAGTCGAGAACGTGTATGGCTAAGATCAATAACTCAACACATTCGAGAAATATGTGGCTTCTCTTCTAACAAAAATCTTCCAACAACATTATACGAAAACAATACAACATGTATAGCCCAAATCAACGGAGACTATATATTAAAGGAGGTCAAACAAAGAACATTTCACCAAAGCTCTTTTACACTAACGATCTCAAGGAAAATGGGGACATTAATGTTCAAAAAATGTATTCGAAAGATAACCTAGTTGATCGTTTTACAAAGTCATTACCTACCGCAACATTTGAAAAGTTGGTGCACAACATTGTAATGCAGCGATTTAGAGATCTCAAATGATATTTTCATGAGGGGAAGTAAATATACTATGCTCTTTTTTCCTTGATAGATTTTCATCCCACTAGGTTTTTCCTAACAATGTTTTTAATGAGGCAATTGTTAAGTATATAGAATAATGTACTCTTTTTCCTTCTTTAGAACTTTTTAACATTGGGTTTTTCCTGGTAATTAAGGTTTTAACGAGCCATATATTTTATATATAATAAATATCTAAGGGGGTTATTATAAATTATTATAATTTGTAGATATTCATAACCTCCATAGGTTACATAATTCACATTTATTCTCTTCCTTTATCACCCATTATGCCCATGATGTTACACATTTTGAATTATGTAGATCTTGTAACCTACACCATTGTAAATTCTATAAATAGTAGTCGTATAGGACATTTCGAAATCACAACTCTCTCTACTTTCTTCTCTCTCTTTTTTCCTTTGGTGTTCTTGTGTTCTTGTTATTTTTCTTTACTTTTGTGCTCATTTTATAATATATATATTTATTTATTTGTAAGAAAAAAACATGAAACAATTGTTTAAAATGCAAATTTGAGTGGAATGAAATTCGTTTAACATGGAATGGTGTTGAATTGAATCCCCATCCATAAGTGGCGATTTGGGACAATACTACTGTCTTGACCGATGTTGGCAGAAGCACAACCAACCGTGTCATCCGCTTATTTATTTATGTTTTCTTTCCTTCTTCCTCCTTATTCTTTTTTTTTTTCAGGCAATTGGAAAGACGGCTCTCAATTACGCGTATTCATAGCTGTGTCCAGCTCAATATTTGTTTTATTATGCATAGATAAATGCTATAAGAATTAAGAACTTTGTTAGGTTGATGCCCATTTGTATTGCGGCATTTGGATCCCACAACTAACACGTAACACCTCCCTTTCAAGCACTATGATTAATAATGATTCCCTTTCTCTTTTGGGATACCATCCTTCTCCTCTCTTTCAAAATCTTTTTATTCTTTATTGAAATAAACAAGATTATATATCACACCCTTCTTCCATTCTTGATTTTTGACTAACATGTTTTTTTTTTTAATTCTAATTTTTAACATTTGTAGTTACCATGATTTTGAATCCAATTTAAGATCAAAAGATAAAAATTATATTCGTTGGTTGAAAGTTTAATCATTTATAGGTCATGTTTGTGAGATAATTTTTTTTTTTTTTTCAAATGAATTCTTAGTGTAGCTTTTACAGTTTCTTTTTCTTTTTCTTTTTTTAATTATTCTGCTTAATGTCTTCTATAGGTTACGAATTTAAGAGTGTTGTTGAAACCTGTCTGCTATGGACTGTTTTACTCATGCTTGAGTTTGTTGTGTGTGGAGAGAATAAACTTTGTTAACTAAAATGACAAAGAAACTTGAGAGCATTAATTAGGTAAGTAATTAATTAAAGTAATTGAATTTCCTCCATTTAATTTTTACCATATTTTTATTACTATTTAATTAGATAGTTAAGATTCAATTTAATCAATAGTGTTTATTTTATTAACCATTCTTATGGAGATAATACTTTTATTTAACTTCAACAACATGTGGAGTGAAAATTCGAATTTCTACCTTTTTTGCCTGAGTACAAATTCTTTAATCAATTGAATTATATGTTAAGGTTGATATGATACTTTTACATACTATTGTATTATGTGAACCAAAGCATGTAGAGTCTTGAGCTTAGGGATATGAATAGTTGATGGTGCTCAAGGCTAGAGTTGATGTTGTATTTCAATCGAACTTTGAGACAGCTTTCTAGATAAATGCTAGTAACAGAGAATCTAACAACTTTGACAAGAATAAACGCTTTAGAAAAGTTCATAAACCATAATAAGTAAGAGAAAAGTTAAGTAAGGAATATACATTGGGTTTATAGTGTTTCAACCATATAGGTCTACATTCACTGTTCAATGTGAGCTTTCAATCTTCTTATTAACCTAAGAGAAATTCAGATGAATTACAAAAGGAATTAAAACCACAAAGAGGGAGATCTTGTACTGAAAAATACTCGAAGAAACGAGGAGAGAAAGGAACTCCAACTCACTTTCTTTTACAGTCCTCATCCTCACAGAGAATACTCACTTTCATTCTCTCTCTCAAAGCCCACCGTCTCACTCTTTTTTTTTATCTTTAGCTAGCGAAAAAGAAAAGATGCAAAGATCAAAATCGTTGTAACTAACTTACTGAAGTGGCCCCAGCTGCTTCGTCACGTGGGTGGACACCTGTCATTCCATCTCAGCAATATAGAATAATTCACCTTCTAGATTGGATTTACTTGAGTAAAATTTGACAAATCACCCTTTTGATTCAAGTAAATCCTTCAAGATTAACACAGATAAAAGATTGAAAAAATAACTCACCACGCACCCTCGTTCTTCATAGACATAATTTGATCAGCCAACTCCTAGCTTTGGGAGATACATAAGTACTATATCCTTGAACCTGACATAAACTTTGTAAACATATCAGAAAGATTTTCTTTAAAGCTAATTTTCTCTACTTTGACCTCATTTCTTGATACCAGATCTCTTAAGTAATAAATTGAATGTCTATATGTTTGGTACACAATCATGGTACAACGAATTTTTAGACAGTGCTAATGCACTTTGGCTACCACAATGTATCAAAGGTTTTGCTACTTCACCTATTAGCTAGACTTGTGAGAAGACCTTTGAGCCACTTTACTTCCTTAACACATTCCGTGAGAGTTATGTATTTTGATTCAATTGTAGATAATGCTCTTACTGACTGAAGAGAGGACCTCCAACTCAATGTATTTCCAAATAGTTATAGCACATATCCTGTTGTAGATCTTCTCTTATCAAGCTCTACTACAAAGTCAACATCTACAAACTTTCCAAACATTTTGTTTCAGTCTCTTCCTTATAATAAATCGAGCGAAAATCATTACTAACCTTTTTGTACCTCAAAACCCACTTAGCGGCTTCCTAATGTGGTTTTCTATGGCAAGTCATAAATCAGCTTATGAAGCTGATAGCTTGTGCTATGTCTGAACGTGTATAAGTCATCCCATACATCAAGCTGTCTACTGCACTAAAGTATGGAATGATGGCCACTCCAACAATTTCTTCCTCTATTTTTGGTGATTAGGCGTTTGACAATTTATAGTGCTGAGCTAGAGGGACCTTTACTGTTTTGGCTACCTTAAGATTACATTGTTTGACAATCTTATTCAAGTATGCACTTTGAGTAATAAGTAAGTTTTTAGCTCTCTATGTTTCCTTCCCTAAGATTTTTGTTACTGGCCCAAGATCCTTCATCTCAAATTCTTTACTCAACATCTGCATAGAATAATAAAAAGATTGATATTCTTGTTGAAACTTTCTTCAACAATTCAGAATAGAGTTGTCAAACAGTTTATATCATTGTTTATGAGACTGTTTAAGTTCATACAATGATTTTAGTAGCTGGCAAACTAAGTGATCTTTACCTACTTCTACAAATCCCTCAGGTTCACTCATGTTGATTTCCTCTTCTAGCTCACCATGAAAAAAAGTTGTAGCCATATTCATCAAGCACCAAACTAAATTGAGCAACTAAGGCGATTAACACTTTTATAGAAGTATGTCTCACAACAGAAGAAAATACTTCAGTTTATGATAACTCTCCAAAAGAGAGTTATTAGGAGTCTTTTAGGCTAGATTTCATCTCATTCTTGAAGTAAATTGTCTTTGGTTTATGGAATAATTACTTGATTTATCTTTATTTTGCATATAGAAATTTTTAGAACCTTCATATTGTTGCATCATTCTATTTATGATAGATTGGAATAGAATTGAGAGGAATTGTGCTTAATTACCACTAATTCTAGGTATTTTATATTGACCATATAATTTTGGAAAGGCCTTTCTTAGCTATAGGCTGAAGGTTGATTGATGTTCAAAAAGGAGAATTGACCATGGGAGTGCATGACCAGGGGTAAAGTTTAGTATATTTGATGCCATAAGATACCCACCAGAAGTTGAGTATTGTTCAGCAATTCAATTGTTAGAGGAAATTGTGGAAGATGCATTTGAGATAGAATTGCAAGATTAGCATATTCAACAATTTAGGAATGCTAAATTCCTAGATGCAGAATGTGAGATCAATTGTTCTAAGACAGCAAATACAGAGATATGCGAGATTTCATACTATAAGAAAACATTTGACACTTTGGATTTGAGTGACAGGAAATCTCCACCTATGAAGTCATCTGTTGAGGAGCCGTCACAACCAAACTTGAAGCCTTTACCACCACATTTGAAGTATGTTTACCTTGGTGAGAAGGAAACATTGGCAACCATCATTCCAGCAAACTTACTGCCAAAAGATGAAGATCGATTAATTCAATTGCTGAAGCAGTACAAGAAGGTAATTGGCTGGACTTTAGCTGACATTCAAAGTATCAGGCCATTTTTTTGTATGCATAAGATCCATCTCAAAGATGGAAAATTTAAGTCTATAGAATAGCAAAGCAGGTTGAATCCAGCCATGAAGAAAGTTGTAAGAAATAAGTCATCAAGTGGTTAAATGCTGGAATTATCTACTCTATTACAGATAGTAATTAGGTCAGTCTTATTCAGTGTGTGCCCAAGAAAGGAGGGATGATTGTGATCACAAATAAAGCCAACAAAATTATTCCCATGCGGATAGTTACAGGTTGGAGGGTATATATGGAGTACAGAAAGCTAAACATAGCTACACATAATGATCACTTCTCTTTGCCCTTTATTGACCAAATGTTGGACAGGCTCGAAGGTCAGGCTTACTATTACTTTTTAGATAGTTATTTTGGTTATCACAAGATTAGTGTAGCCCTTGGCGATCAAGAAAAACCCACATTTACTTACCCTTACAATACATTTGCATTTAGAAGAATGCACTTTGGTCTCTGCAATGCTCCAGCAACTTTCTAGAGGTGTATAATGGCTATATTCTCTTATATGGTTGAAATAAATTATGGAAGTATTTATAAACGATTTTTCAGTCTTTGGAAATTCATTCACTACTTGTTTAGATAATCTAGGTAAAGTTCTGAAAAAGATGTGAAGAGGCAAATTTAGTTTTAAATTGAGAAAAATGTCACTTTATGGTGAAGGAAGGCATTGTTCTAGGCCACAAGATTTTAAAAAAGGAATAAAAGTGGACAAAGCCAAAATAGAGATCATTGAGAAGATGGAACCACCAACTTCTGTTAAGGGGATTAGAAGTTTCCTTGGCCATGCAGGTTTCTACCGAAGGTTTATCAAGTACTTTTCTAAAATCTCTAA
Organism: Telfairia occidentalis; assembly: GCA_026257165.2. NCBI lineage: Eukaryota > Viridiplantae > Streptophyta > Magnoliopsida > Cucurbitales > Cucurbitaceae > Telfairia > Telfairia occidentalis. The sequence continues at coordinate 1,400,360 of JAOANK020000059.1, read as the reverse complement.
GCCTCTTTGCATGTTATTAGAAGCTAACATATCTTTTGAGTTTACTACAAATTGTTTAAAAGCTTTTTAGGTATTGAAGACGACGGTGATCACTGTACCAATCATCACATCACCAAATTGTAGTTTACCCTTTGCATTGATGTGTGATGTGAGCGATTATGCTATTTGACACGCTCACCAGGTGTTCGATCGGTCTCTAGCAGATGCATGAAACTTGATCGCCACCAGGCGCGATGCACCGCAGTGTACGGGTTAGTTTTAGTATAGTGAATATGAGTGCCGAGTGTCGTCCTCGGGATTGGGTTTCTAGCTTGATTGATTAGCACAGATAATTAAACCTCATTTTATCTAGGGAATCCATTATTTGAAAGGAAATCTAAGTTACACTACTCCTACTCCTGGATAGATGGATGACACATAAGGAGAACGTGCCTTGAATCTAATTGTTATGCTTTGTGACACCAAACTTTACTAAAAACGGACTTCCCTATTGCCATGCAACTAT
>JAOANK020000059.1:1389367-1399755 GCA_026257165.2 Telfairia occidentalis | reverse complement strand
CCAGGATTTGTGAGTTATATGCCATTCCGAAGTTATATAATAGCAGTATATAATATTTATTTATAAAACTTTTTTTTTTTTTTATGGAGCCTAATTATCGATAAAACTTTTTATGTGTGAGTTTAATAACGTAAGGTGAATATTCAAATCTCTGAACTTTTAGTTAAAGATATATATCTTATTTAGTTGAGTTATGTTCAGATTGGCTCCGACCTAGTTTGAGACTCATTTAAATAATTATTTAAAACTTAAATTAAAGTCCAAATAGCCTATTGCTATCCAGCAATATTAAACACAATACTATAATATTGTGCACCATGACCTCTTGTTTTGATGTGTTGGGTTGGGCCTTTAAATCACTCAGAGCCCACATACACAAAAGAGGAGGAAATTGCTCAAATTTTGAATTTGAGAGTACAATACTCTAACAAACCTTATAATCACCTTAAGAACCATGATTTGGGTATTGAAATTACTATCAGCAAGCATATGATTCTTTACAAATAACCACTTCAATTGCTTAGAAAAACAAGTTATTCATAAATCAGTTTAAGCATAGGATAGTAGATAAGACACACATTACATAATATAGTAGATAAGACAACGTTGATGATTTAGTCTCCCATCCGACAATTGTTGAACTAAAAATATAGATTTAAATATTATTTTAGTTCTTATACTTCCAGCGTTGAGTCATTTTGGTCCCTACACTTTCAAAATGATCATTTTAATTATTCATTTTTTAGTCATTATACTTTTAAAGCATCCATTTCAATCTCTGTCCTTTTAGAAAGGGATCATTTTAGTCCTTTTATTTTATTTTATCTCATTTTTTTCAAACATAACTTTGTAGGTTTCTTGAGATGTAACCACACCTTTGTATTAAATGGTTTTCCTTATGTATAGAATTTGTATTATAATTTTGCAAATATGAATCATTTTTAAACATAATCAAAATGAACGTTTTAAAAGTACATAGATTAAAATGAACCAAACTTGGAAGCATATCAACCAAGAAAAAGAAATCATTCCTAAAAGAAAACAAGACAAAGGAACGTTCAAAAAAATAGTTACAAGAACTCAAAACTAAACCGAACAACAATTTCAAAGTCGACTTCACTTTCCCTTGAGACCATTGAGCAAAGACTGGCAATAAGGTCAAAGAACAGCCAAAAAAGGACAAGCTTTACAAGCATTCCATGTCTGTTAGCAGACCAGACCAGACCAGACATCATAGATTCTGCAGAAGAAAGGTTTGAAAAAGAGAATGAGAGTGAGACAAAAAGTCAAATCTACCCCTCCATCCTCCTGCAAATCCAAAGTCTTAGCTTCTTCAGATAGATCAGAGAGTTGCGCATGCTCCTTTTTCTTGTTCTTCCCATGTTCAAAAAGCCACAATGTCTTCAATTTCCAACACTTTTTGGTATTAAATAAACAACCTTTCATCATCATCATCAACCTTTGACTATGGCTTCTCTCTGTAATAATCATCTCTACAATTTTGAATTCAAACCATCTAGGTTGCCTGTCTTTGTCACCTGCAATCATAGAAGATAATGAGTACCTGTATTCCATTTTATACCAACTAAAGAATTGGCACTTCTTTTTCTTTGAACTGTGTGTGAATGTAGCCTCTATCATGTTAGTTTGTGTTAGTATTGACAGAAAGGTACGATTTAGAGAGAACAAACAATCAGATGATGTAAGAGTAATATTTACATTTGAGCAAAAGTGCTAGCAGATCTGCTTTTTTGCCAGAAAATGGTGATATGGGACAAAAGCAAAGGAATTCTGATATAGACTACTTTGAGTCGAAGGGAAGGGAGTGGGAAATAAGTAGTTGGGGATATTATTTCCAGAGGCCGAATCCAATGCTTTGGATATGGCTAGTTAGAGTTTCCTCTAACTCAAACATTGGTTGAGTCTGTTGGATCTTTCTATCCTATAGCGATTATCAACAAAAGAGTTCTTTTTTCCTCTTCTTTTTAATAAGAAACAAAACGCTAATACTCAAAAGATACAAACTCCACAAAAGAATGACAAAATAAAACAAAATCAGCAACCAAACAAATTAAAGGGAGTTGGATTCATGCCTCTCAGTTTATATAAATATCTTGCAAGAAATAATCTGAAAAATAACTTTGGAAGAGAACACCATTGGGATACTTTAAATTTGGTCGGAACAAAACAATCAATCCAAAATTTCAGAAATGAATGTTTTTACTTCATTAACTCATAATAAGTGAGTTCTAGAAGATAATGATGGACTAAGAAGAAGTTGACAAATACTGTCCCTGGCGAGATTTGAGAATGCCCATTTCATGTTGAACAACAAAAGGCCTTTTCTTTGGATCAGATTTTGTGTTTTTTCTGGAAACAGAAACTTTTATTCACAAAGCTCAAACAAAGCTGTGGAACGTTGATAAATGAAGCTGAAACTAAGAAGTGGACTTCTCCATAATGACTTGAAATTTTGAGGGGTGGGAAATATTGACTCATTGTGTAAGAAAATCAGTTTTTCTTTACCACTCAGCAACAGATGATGCAGAGGTTTTTAAATGACACCAAATCCTTCTCTCATTTCATGACAATAGTTTATATATTATATGCTGTGACAAGCCAAACTACACAGCAGCAGCCAGCAGGGAGACAATAAATTAGGAGAAGAAAAACTATATGATTTTTTTCCCTTGGAAACCCACACTCAGTTCCTTGAATCTTGCAATCTATCTATAGAAAGAATTACCCGGTCCGTATTCTATCAAGCCGATCGACACTTTTCCTCGCTCTTTCTAAGTGGTGGTCAACACTTTTCCGTGACTTTTCATGGCAATCGACACTTCTGCGAGACCTTTCCCCATGGTTAAACGAGAGCCTGAGCTTTTCTAACTTATCAGTAGCAATTGAGTGATTCTTCACCTTCTCTGGTTGATCAGTGCTCCGCCTTGGTTTTTCCCTCCGGTCTGTGCTCTTCCTTGGAATCTCGAAAAAATCTGTACTCTTCCGAGGCTGCTCATATTGGTCTGTACTCTTTCTGGCGCTGTATCGTTGGGAAGGAGGTTTCTCAACAGTTGCTACAAACTTCTTCAAATGCCTGATATACTCGGGATAGAGCTCCAAATTACAGTGGTTTCCGCCTTTTAGCCATAGCGGTTCGTATTTCTCTTTACAGAGTTCCCAAAGTTGCTTGCCATGGGAGCAATCAACTACATCATCTGAAGTTCCCTGCAATAAATTTCCAGGCTACTTGCACAGCTTGAGAATACAAACATAAATTTAAAGTAATTTTCGAACATTAAATAGCTACACATTAAACACAGAAAATTTGAAGAGAAATCTTGACTCTTTTGGATGTTTGAAATCAAGGTTGCCGTGTTCCTTATTTGGTGATCATTCACCGGCTGATAACACCAATCATCTTTAACAATGCCCGGATACTCAAACGCAACGTGCCAACGTAACTAACTACTAACTGTAGGCATAAATCAGTGGTTTCACAAGTAATACAGCTCGTGGCTTAGATAAACAAAAATGCTAGTGGATGGACTCGGTCCTTTGTGTCCCTCTCTATTTGGACTTCGGATCCTCTTGTACATCAATCTTGCTAACTGAGTTTCATTGTCGTTTTAATGGTAAATTAATGTAAGAAATGAACCAACTAAATCCAGAGATGATACTTCCTCTTCTTCTACTCATAGCTGCAGAGCAGACTGACAAAATTTCATTTTCTTTTCATAGCATCACACAAATTAACAGCCAAAAGGAGCAAGTGAATCCTATTACTCAACTCCTAAGGACAATAAGGAAGTGACAAAGAACCAAACTACTTAACATATTTAAAACCGAGACATCGAGGCCACAATCAAATCCATAACCCATTTGTTAAATAACAATGCACAAAAACGTAATGAGGAAATAGGTTGAAGACCATCCTTACATGAACAATGAGAATAGGGCAATTAACCAGCGAAATCTTGTCGATATTCTGCATGTACACAAAAAAACAGTTTAAGATTAAATTTATTGAACCCATCAACTTAAGGTTTTAGATCGAATAATTATATAACATGGTATTAGAATAGGAGGCCACATATTTTAACCCTTGTAATATCATTTTCTCCCCACTTAATATTGTTGATCATTTGATGGCCATTGACTAATTGTCAAGGGCGCGGCGAGGGGGAGTGTTTTTAAGATTAAATTTAACGTAACCCATGAGCTTAAGTTTTTAGGCTGAGTAGTAATTTAATAAAAACAAAATTCATTTACTACATACATATGGATATGAAAACCAATAAATCAAATAGGAATCTTACCTTATAAATATCGAACCAGTATGAGCGCTTCACAGGATACATGACTCTTAAGCCCGAAAGTATTGGACTGTGCAAAACAACAGCTCTTAAGCGAGGAAGTCGAGCTGCAAGATCCAAAGTTGGACCGCTCCCAACAGATTGACCATATAGGATGATATCTTCCTGCTTAGTACCATAGCTCTCTTCAAGACACTTATATGCAGCCTCAATATCTGCATATGTATTTTGCTCAGATGGCTGCAACAAAATATTAGGTCTCAGATGAGACTTGACAGATCCTATCATTGCATTAATAGAGAATACATGTTGTTTCTGTCATCAGAAAGTAATCACAACACACCTTTCCCGATGATTGACCATAACCCGAATAATCATACCTGCACGAAGTAAAAGTCAGTGGTATCAGGAACAAGTTGCTTCTTATTTTTTCAGAATACGTTTAGATCATCTAGACCCATTTTGCAGACACGAAGAGGTCGAGAATTTTCATTGAACAAGAAGATAAGGTTTATGAGATTCAAAAATCAGAAAATCATGAGATGGATTGACATCTCCTCCTACCTGCAGAATGTCCTTAAAAGAACCTATCCTTAAGGCAAAGGGTCTCATTTCTCAGTTCTGCTTAAGATTCTATTGACTAAGATGCACTATCTATCATCTTCTCCAGTATCTAAATTTGACAAAAATATAGCTCTGAAACTTGGATTTATAAGGATGATAGGTTGATTAACTGAAATGAACATAGTAAATATGATCCCACAAAATTGGAAGATCTACCCAATAACCCAAATATAATTCACAAAAAGTTGAAACAGAACTTAAGCTCCACATGTTGATGCTAGAGAAGTGAAGCAAATTCTACAAAGAAACCAAGCACTATGAGAATTGCAGCCTTGAATCCAATTAAAATTGCTTAAATTGAACAAAATGCAAGCAATTAAAATCATCATCTTCCAAAACTGAATGCCAAAACCAATTGAGAAGATCAAAAAGCCTAAACAGAGGGAACAGAAAGGAAAAAAAGGTACCCAAATTCAAAACGTTAAGAAATGGAAAGAAAAAAAATTGATAGAAACAAAAGAAAGTACCCCATTAGATTAACGCGCAGGTGAATGCTGAGCTCGATGAAGAGCTCATACATTTGGCCCAGATCGGCGGCGTTGCCATGCGAATACAGCAGAGTCGAAGTCGCCATCGGGTGGCGGACATAAATTGCGACGATATCGGTGCTCCGGCGAGTGGGCAGTTTCAGAACCTCAACATTTTCGCGGTGAGGAAAAGGGCTTAGAAGCAAAAGGCCGGTGAGATCATCGGTGATAAGCTTGTACGAAGGAGGGTTCGGCGGGAAGAAGGCGAACTTGGCCGCCATAGATGAGGTCACTCCGCCCATATCGCCGCCGCGTCTCCCGCCGGCTCCAAACTCCCAAAATTCCAGATACTAATCTGAAGAAATGAGTGATAGAAGAATCGAATTTCGAGGTCTTTTCTTAGGTGGGAATTGGGAATTGGGAATGTGGGAATTTCAATTTGAAACCGACGTTCCTTTGGTTTACAGCTGAATGCATCTTTTTAGAGACAACGGGAAAAAGAGTACAGAAGTTGTTCATCCAGTGACTGCTACTACATTCTTCGTCAAAGGCTCAAAGGCTCCTCAGCCATGTTTTAGAGAGAGAGAAAAGAGAGCGAGTGGTGGACCAGTGGGATGTGGACGTTGAATTATTTGAAGGGTCAGATTCAGAACTGAGTGAAAAGGAATAATGGCGGACGCAGAGCTCTGGTGGTGGATGCCGAGTTTGGTCAAGAAATGGCCATTGCCTCCAACAAAGCATTTGCTCTATTATGTTATGTATGGGTCTCTTATTTTTTTATCTCATCAATAACTTTTCAAAATCAAATTAATCATTCTACTTAAAATACATATCTATATATATTTATTAAAGTCGAGTTGAAAGATAGACCTCACATCTTCATATTTATTGAGAAAAAAAAAATTATCTTTATTCAATAGGGCATAGATCAGTTTGTGTACACTTCGATTGATTAATTTGATTTTATCCATCTTCATCTCTTACTCTTCAAATTTTAGTTTATTGAATTGAAACCAATCTCAATCCGTAAATACTAAAATAGTAATCAGTTCAACTTGTGGGAGTGAAAATACAAACTTACAATTTTTTTATCGTTAACCAATTGAGCTATACTCGAACATCAAAATGAATCAACTCAAATGAATCAAAATGATTAACTAATAAAAAAAATTCATATACACACTCGTGTAAATTAAGCTTTCAAGCATCAAGTGGTCTATATGCTTTTTAGCTGGTTCTGAAAGAGCAAAATTGTCTGAGCGCTTGAACATGTTTGACATCATTAGGCCTTAAAATGCTATTAAATTCAAGTGAAAATTCCCTCTCTTTCCTTTTTTTTTCTTTTTTGGGTATATTCTTGATAATTTATTTTAACATTGATATAAATTTTCAATACAATTATTCTTCTCTAAGGACCACTGAATCGACATTTCTTTAAATCTCAAGTTACTCCCAATTTTTGTCAAAGTAGTTTATTGTCATAACTGAATTCAAACTGTCAATAATTGTTCGACTACGATCGTATCGATTCAACGGTAAAGGGAAAAGAAAAACAACCCTTCCTGACCTCTCAAGTCCCATCAGCTTCAACTTGATCAACTGCAGCAATGGTAAAAAAACATTCTCAATTACAGTGAAGAAAACAATTCACAATTGGCACATGGGAAGGGAATGATTGTTTCCTCTATCCAAATCATGTAGAGCCAAAGTCCACCAGCTAAATTTATCAAACTTAATTTACAATAAGAAAAGGTTTAGGAGAGATCTTGATATGAGATATGCATGTACCAGATGGGAATTAAGTCAAAACTAATCACAAACTTTGATTTCCTGAAATTCTAAAATATTTGTGTTCCAGACCCCACAAAAAGTTTTTTTCATTAAAAAAAAATAATCCAAACAGGTCATAATGTCAGCCACACTACATGGACCCAAATTTAAGGAGAAAAGCTTCAAATCAAGATTATAAAGCAAGCACCAACCTTATATGGTTTGAAAATGACTAAATAACTAAATATAAAGGAAAGAGAACTAGGAAGTAGAAATGAAGCTATGGGCAGAATAAAGGGATGGGGGGACCCATGTCTTATGTAAAAGAATAGAGGAAAAAGAAGTTGTGGCCCTCTGTGATCCTACCTCTTCTTTTTTGTTGTAGTGATGAGATGATGAGACATCAGACATGTACCCCATCTATGGCAGAGAATCTGGATTTGCCTCACAGATTTCTTTGCTTGGTTCTGAAGGTTCAGGATTAGAACACGTTGAGCATTTCGATGATCGGGTTTAGTAGCTAAATCAGTTTAATTCTGCTGAAACAATTTTTTAGCCTAGTAACATATAGAAGAGAATTTCTTATCAAGAGTAGCAACACATTTATCATTTTTTTGGGACCATTCAGCAGGCTAAAATGTTATCACTACCATACTCGGAACGATGCCGAGAACACCTAAGAAGTTGCCAAGTGCCATTGTATGAAATGACGAAGGTGGCAAGTATATGGTCTACTTCACAGCTTGGTGATTGGGACAAGCCCTCTTCAGCTACATCAACTAAGAATGACAATGCATTCTGGAAAAGACATCTTTCATATATATGTCACAGCAGATAGAAAACCAAAGCACATTGGGTCATTGTTGTCATCTCCTGTCAATCAATACATTGATGAGCTCCCGACGACAATAATTGGTTCCAAATATTGGAAATATGGAATTCTCAAGCTTCTATGTCAATTTCCATATGAATGTGTATCTAATCACATTTAAGTATATTGTTGCTACCTCAACTACAAGTAAAACTTCCTATATAATCGCAGCAGCCTTTTCCAGCCTGTAAAGCAACTTTTATCGAATTCTTGAGCTTCTACTTCAATTTCGAAACCAATGTACACAGTTAATCACATTGAAGTATGCTTATGCTACTTCAACTAACAAGAATTAGATAAGAATGGAAGTTATTTTCCTATATTATCTCAGCCTTTTCCAGTCCGTGAAGCAATGAAATCGTTTCTCATAAAAAGAAAAAGTCTGTGAACATAGTTAATCACATTGAAGTGTGCTCATGCTGCTATCTAAACTAACAAATCTTAATTAGAACTCAAGGACACAATAGTACAACACTAATAAATCTTAATTAACAATGGAAATACATCTTTTTATATTATTGCAGCCTTTCAGCCTGTGAAGCAATATTTTGTACTAGACGCTCGTCTAACATGTTTTCATCCTTCAATTTTTTCCAAACTAAAGAACCATGTGGTAGGAATCTAACGAGTGGGATTTAAACTGCTGCAATTTTTTTTTTGAATAAACTGCTGTAAATTTTCAATATCTAGACAAGCTATATTTAAGATAACTTAATATGAACGCCAATCAGAGTGCAAGACAAACAAGATTGCAGAAAAATTGAACTAAAACAATATTTTCCTACCAAATGACCAATAGAACAAACTGTTACAGGGCATACAGACTAATTCGTGATAGTGCACTGGGCTACACCCTTGCAATCGCTTTTGAGATACCATAGAATATAGAAACTACAGTTAAAAGTAAGAAACTTCAAATGAAATCCTCTAGAAGGGTAATTATTTTTCCTTTTTTTTGGTTGGTTGGAGGGGGGTGATAGGAAGAGAGAGCAAAGGTAGTCGTCCAAAAAGAGAAGTCCAAGATTGGAAGATATATCGGTTTACAGTATAGATTTGCATCATCGAATATCTCAAGGACATTGTCGTTGTCAAACGAAAAATTATCAAGGATATTTTACTATTCCATCACCCCTCTCCATATCACCAATCAAAGAGCATAAAACCAATTTAAAAGAACTCTGTTTCTTTGAATTTTCAGAGTGAGCCAACTTAATACCATACACAATAAGAAGCCATTAAGAAGCTCACAGATTAATAGACGATGAAGAACAGAAGCAATATTCAACCACCATTTGATTACCAGCACAAAAGCAGCTTGATTATTCAGAATCATAAGGTCTAATCTTAACCTCATATAACCAGAAAAAATTTTCCATTATAGAGATTCATTGGGAGTAAACTAGATAAAAAAAAAAAACCCTTCATATTACATCAGTATCAATCTAAAAATTAAAGCAAAATGAAAACAAAATCTGTAATAAAACCATAACTTCTGACATTGAGAAAGTACCTATCACTATTTTACTGATATGAACCCTTTGTACTTCAAGTTAGCAGACCACTTCCAAACTTATTCCGGAAAATGAAAAGCAAATCTGTTCTGTGAAAAACTTGCCTTGAGCTTGAAACAAAAATCTCTAAGAATTTGCCACTAGAGAACAATTATGAGGGAAATTCCATTATCCCATTTTACAATACTGAAGCCGAAAAGAAATAGCTCGGTCCTGTAATTCATTAAGAAAAAAAAGTTAAAAAAAGAAAGTCTTACCAAATAAAGCTACTATGTCTGCCTTCGGAGCCGCTTCCGCAGCTTCTTGTACTTGTGCTTGTTCATCTTCCGCTTCCTCTTCTTCTTCACGCTATCAGCCCACAACTTTCGGGAATCATCCTGCTCGACATAATCCGGCTCGAACGGAGCCAACCCAGTTGATGAGATTTGCGGCAAGCAAAACCCAAATGGAAAACTAGGGTAAAACTGCGAAAACTGAGAAGGCGGATTCGAATCAGAAACAGAGTTTAAATTAGTATCACAATGCCCATCTAGTTCCTTAACGATATGAAGCGGCTGGTGACGAATGCACGCTGCTGAGATATTTTGTGAGGTCTGGCTACCCAAAGCAGCAATTATTCTTGTGGCTGGCGATTTTCTGATGAGTTTTTGGAGCATAGACGCCATTGGATCAGAGGGAACCTTCTGTATTTTCTAGCCTGGATTATTGCTGTAAGTGGCAAAGAGAAGGAACGGATGGAGGTGGAGAGAGGAAGTAAACTGTGTGGAAGATGGGAGAAGAACAAGCAGCGCCACAAACCCTAGGCAGACGTGAAGGACTGTGAAGAGTGAAA
>JAOANK020000059.1:1341663-1361932 GCA_026257165.2 Telfairia occidentalis | reverse complement strand
AAGTCCAACTTCTAGATTTAGTCCTTACCATGAAATTCTAGAACAAAAAAGCAATATAACTCATTTTCTTATTGGCTGACATCTAAAATTAGTTTTTGAAAAGGAAACTATACTTTTTATCGATGAAATGAAAAAATAAAAACTCCAATTTCGAGATGTAAAAAACAACCAAAATCTCAAAAAAGATACATGGAACATCACCGCTCCCACAATGAGCAAAACTGAAAATTAAACAACTATTACAAAACAAAAAATAAGGAAACTAACTTCAAAAACATTAAAAAAAACACCAAACAAACCAAAACCCAAACTTCAGTAATCAAACCCAGACTTCAAGATTAAGAAAACAAAGGTGAATTTTTTTTAAAGTTTATCTGCATTTGACAATAACTAATAGAAAAAAAAAAGAAATTTCTTAAAAAGAAGAAAAAGAAAAGAAAAGTAAAAAGAGAAAAGACAAGAAAGGGAGGAAGTTGAAGGTCTAACCTTTAAAGTTTACCACCGCTTAATAGTTTTCTATTTTATTTTGTTTACTGCTGTTTGAGTAGACACCCACCACCGCTGCAAGTCAAACGGAATTGGAGAGAATAAAGACAAACTCTAGGTTGTCTTTTGGTGAGGGTAATGGTGTGGCTTTTGATTCATTTAACTATATAATAATAATTTTTTATTCTTAAAATAATGTATGGCTTTTCAGTTTTCAAAGCAAAACTTGAAGAGGCATAATTAATCTTTTTTGGGTGGATGCACGCCAAAGCCCAACCAAGAAAAGCCCACAGAATTTTGAGGCGTGAGCCTCTTAAGCTTCCAAGCATTCGAATAGAGGCTTACGCCTCTAGAATAAGAAGCGTACGCCTCTTTTTATTCAATATATGCGTAGGTACTAAGGCTTTTTATTGCCACCTCGCCTCAAGGCGCGCCTCAAGGCGTACGCCTTGAGCGATTTTTAAAACACTGCCCTTCACAAATGCTAAGAAAACCTTATGTTATGGTTGAATGTTACCAGAATGCTCATATGGACCATTTGGATTGAATGCAATGCCCACATCTTTGATGGAAAGGAAAGAAGCTCAGATGACATTTTGGAGATTTCTTTTTGCAATGCTTTATATTGGTGTAAAAGAGATGGTCCTTTCAATAGTTATAATCTCTCCTCTCTCATGAACAATTGAAGATCCTTTTTGTAAGATTGGATATCATTTGTACATTTCATTCGATCAATAAAATTGTTTCTTATACAAAAAAAAATTATGTTTATGTTTTAAAGAAGCTAAATGTCAAGACCATGTTTTCTTGGCAAGTATGCTCCTGCATGTTGGTTTTCCTTATTCACATCTTCAATCTATAGTGGGTTTTTCAAATGACTCGAGGAATATCTTTACTCAACTTTTTATGCCTCTTCTCTATCAATGCAAGGTCGTCTTTTATGGGTCAATGCAGTCAAGGCCATATCTTAGAAATATAGTATGAACATAATCAGTTTAAGGCCTTGAGAGGACTGTTTTGATTTTGTCAAGTTTAAGGCCTCTTTATAGTGTTCTCTTCCTAAATCTTTTGAGTCTTTATTCACCTTTTGATATTTGTAATAGTTGGAATGCTTTCATTTGTTCGTTGTACCCTTCTTAGTTTTAGTTTATTATTATTTTTTTTGGATAAGAAGTTTATTACTTTCTTTTCACCCTTTTGGGAGTTTGTATTTTTTTATTATATCAATGAAAGATTTGTTTGTTGTTAAAAAAAAGTTGAATTCTTACCATTAATGTCTTTTGAGGGCGGGGGGTTCAGAAAAAAAATTTCTAATATCTTCTTGTATATTTTCATTAACATGAAAATAGGATCTACAGGGATGTTATAAAAAATCCCCGTTCTCAATGCTACTTATACTAGCCATTGCATCATCCTAAATCATAATTGTCTGATTCACATTGATGGTTAGAAGCTATGAAGCAAGGACACTCCAAAATGAGAGGAGTGTTCGTGTCAGACACGTTCGGACACGTGAAATTACATGTCTCATTATTATTATTTTTTTAATTTCAGACACTCTATGGGCACGCCACGAACACTTCTCGGACATATTTAGGGATTTTTTAAATAAAAAAATAGATAAAAAATAGCACACGGACATTTCTCGTACACTCTATTAACTCTTTAGTTTTTTTTGTTCTAATTTGTATTGAAAACTTTCTTTTGTAAGTTGAATTTATTGGATAATACGTTTTGTTGTTGAATTATTGTCAAAAGACTTGAAATCTTATGATTTTTAGAGGAGTGCATTTTATTTCTACGTTAACTTTACATGTTTTATATATAATGAAAAAATAAATAGATGTATATAAACACATATATCAAAAAAATAAATTAAAACAAAAAAGGTATCCCGAACGTGTCTATGTCCTACTTTTTTAGAAATTGGCATATCGTCATATCCGTGTCTCATGTTTGTGTCCCATGTCCGTATCCATGCTTCTTAAGTTGGAAGAAGTAACTCTTATTTTCTGAATTGATCTGGAGCAAGAGGCTGGAAAGTTCTCTCTTTTTTATTTGAGATAACTGATTCTCTATAGCTTCATTAATGATTGGATTAAAACCCTCGTTAGAAGAAATCCCTGTTCAAATTTCTCGTGAGAAGGCTAGATTCATTTGAAAAAATTTGACCTTTCCTGATAGACCCGCTATTACTAAGGTGTATCAAAGACGTAAAAGAATGAGGAACGAGGGTACAAATATAAATAAAATAGTTAGTTAGAGTTTGTTGTAAGAAGTGGGGATCATTTTTGTATTATATTCCCTCATGATGTAGGAGGGAATTGGGGAGTGTACTTAAGGGTTTGTGGGTAGCTGAATTATGTTCTTTTGGGCTATCTCTTAGAATAGAAAGGTGGGAGAGAGGGAAGCTCTCTAATCTTCCCTTGACTAACACAAGTTCATAAATAAAATTCAGCTCCTATCATTTCCCCTTAGATTTTCATTTGGAGTAGTATCATTAGTGTGAGAGACCGTAATTAATGAACTAACACACCTTCCATTAATCGGATCTGCTGAAAATATCTTGAGAGAGAGCTTCTTCTATTCTAGTATGTTTAATAAATTATTCAGACTTTTCTTGTGATTTATGGGATTCCAAAAACTCTTCGATTCTCTCTGTCAAAAGTAATGAACCACTTCTCATTGTCTTTTCATGAAACTGCTGGGATTCCAAAACGGCATTATCTTTATGGTGCCCGTCTGCATTAATGATTGGAGTTAGACAAGCCATAAAAGCTGATTCAAAATCTCTTTCCTCAATAAATGTATCGGAAATTCAGCCATGACAGCCATTTCTAGATCATTTACATCCGCTTTTTATTATTTTTTGGGAAGAAAAGCCGCACGATTTTCTCTGGAGGGCATTAAATTGAGTCTAATTATTAATGATTGCTAATGGGAAACGTTTTGGAGATTCTTCGACTTCTTCCGAATTACAAACAGACCGAGAAGGAATTCCCTCATCTTCTGCATCAACTTTCCGGCCTACATTATCATGGCCATTGCTATTTAAAAAGATTTTTGCAATGAAAGACCTTTCCGTGTGCATCTCGTACTTGATTAATAAACCTCGTATGAATTGGAATATGTAGCAAATCAACAGATCATCGTAAAAAAACCCTAATTGAGATGACTTAAGGGGTAAACAAACAATATTTTCCATATCCTCAACAAGGAAAAGCTCTTTTTCAAACCAAATGCAAAAATACTGAATACCAATGCCACAACTACTAGTCTCCATTTGATCAAGAAAGACCAATCAGTCACTAAAGCAAATATCAGCTTGAACTAGCTGCTCAAAACCTAAAGCATTTTCTTATCTCATATTGTTCTGGAAAAACTACAAATTTTATGTGTTCTTGTACTATTGTGAAATTCTCTCTTCGGGTCTTTATTGTTGAGTTGAGTTTTTAACTATTTATGGACTAAGCAATTACTATATATAGCGACTTTCTCTACGGAATAAGATAACAAATCGAGACAAACCCAGGCGACGATGATGGAAACGAACCTCCCACGCTCCCTCATGCACCGGCGCAAGGCGGTGGCTGCAGAATGGTGACGGCTGCATGTGAAGCTCACACACGACTTTTTCCAACCAACAATGACGACGCTTCCACTCCTCTGACCGTGGTGCTTCTTCCTAAGTGGGTGATGTTGATAAACGGTCACTCTAACTCAATGACCCAAACTTCAAACCCTAGTCTCACTTGGGAGAGAAGAAACCTAATGACACTCTAAACCTTAGGAATGCTCTGATACCATGTAAATGAGATTAGGAGGAAAATGTTGTCTTATTCTGTAGAGAAGGTCGTTATTTATAGATACACAAGAGAACCCTAATCTAAAGCATGTACGATTACTATAAAGGACAAATACAAAATAACACGCACAAATATATATATATATATATCATAACATCAGCATGTATCTCTTTGTATTATTACGAATAGTTGACGGCTGGATGTGAAGTTTTTTGTATGGCTGGCGTGTGAGTTTCACTATTTTGCCTCTTTTTTTTTTTTTTTGGTAATTTACTTTTCTGTTATGAACGACAACTCTACCGGAAGAGAGAAAATCTCTTTAAACTTCGGCCGATAATTGCTACTTTAAGAGTCTTACCAAAATGTTTTAACTGCTCACAACGCTGTTTAATTTATTTTAGTATATATTTTGGATGGATGGACAAATTCATTCTTTTGTCTTATTGTTCCCATTTTTCGTAAATTCTTAGTTTTTCGGTTTTACATAGATTTGCATAAATCTTAGCGTCTCTCAATTTGTTAGGAAGTAATTAATGAAGTTACTCGCAATTGATTCTTTCAGAAAGAGTATGACAGAATATGATCCACGATTAGTGACTCCAACCTGCCTATATCTGGCTTCAAAAGCAGAAGAAAGCACGGTGCAAGCTAGACTTTTAGTCTTTTACATTAAAAAAATACGTAAACATTTACTCTTTTCACATGCTGTAATTTAATTATTTGCTTCCCCTCAATAAGAGATACTCTTGGTAGCATGTGAAATAGTTAGTAAACTGTGGTTTTTCCGTACAGATTCTGATGAAAAGTACAAGTATGAGATCAAACACATACTGGAAATGGAAATGAAAATTTTAGAAGCTCTTGACTATTATCTGGTGGTATTCCACCCTTATCGTGCGCTGTCCCAGTAAGTAATTTATATTACGAGTGTACTTTTTCCTTTTTAAAAGGAAACAGAACTTTTTATTTTTCAAAGGAAACCAAAATTTTCATGGATAGAATAGAAAAGGTTAGTTACAAATTTAGTCATTGATTTTTTGGAGTTGTGTCTAACAAACTCTTAAACTTTCAAAGATGTATCTAATAGGTTTTAATAGGTTTCTAAACTTTAAAAAATATATCATAAAGGTATATAATAGGTTGTTAGACTTTTAATTTTGTGTCTAATAGGTCGTAGACTTTTTTTTTTTTTTTTTTTTTAAATTCAAGGACTTATAAGATAAAATTGAATTTTGTGAATAACAAGGTCATGTGCCATCAATTTTATGCCTAATAAGTCCATAATTTTTTAAAAACGGTCTAATAAGTCAAGGACCTATTAGATACCAAATTGAAAGTTCAGAAATTTGTTAGATATTTTTTAAAGTTCAAGGGCCTATTAGATACAATATTAAAGTTTAGGGACATATTAGACACTTTAAATTTTGCAGATATATTAGACCCAACTCTAAAAGTTCATGGACTAAATTGGTAACATAACCAATAAAAAATTACAATGGTAATAACAACTTACAAAACGGACCCAACCCTAATTTACAACATTTAAAAGATCAACCCAAGTAAAAGCCAACCACCTAAGAACCAAATCCCCTAATCACAAAACAATACAAAACAAGAAAACTTTGAACTTGCCTAACAACTCGACTAAACAGTGACGAACTTCAAAGGACTCCTTGGATGTATCTATCTCCTTGTTGGTGTTGCCTTTGCTATGCAGACAATGAGTCCCACAGCCACATTTTTATACATTGCTCCACTTCTGCAAGAATTTGAATGGCTCTCACGAAAAATTTTGGATGGTCCCTTGCCCTACCTGAGTCTATCATTTAATGGCTCTCTCTCTCGCGCTCATTTTTCTACATTACCCATTCAAACGTGCCAAAAGAGTTCTTTTGGATGAATTTGAATTGGGCTTTCCTATGGACTATTTTGAATGAATGCAACAATGGGTTATTTTAAAGCAAGAATTGCTCAATCAAGGCGCTCAAGGATAGTATTCGTTTTATAGCTTTTAATTGGTCTAAAGGAGTTTCTCCCGTTTGTAGCTACAACTTTTCTATACTTTTGTCTAATTGGAGAAGTTAGATGGGTTTTCTCTCTCTTTTGTTTCTATAATTTCATTTAATAACGAAATTATGTTTCTATTCCAAAAAAAAAAAAAACCTCGACTAAACAGTGGACTAACCTAACTAAAACCAAGAACAAGAATGTTAAATAAACTACAATTGAACCACGTATTCAAGAAATTATGAGAACACCTTTCCAATAACACTTAAACATCTTTTATCCAAACAAAACTTAATAGCCAACCACTAAAATCACAATCATCATATTCACATCTTCCAAATAAGTCCACTGTAGATATTCATGAGTGTCCACAGAATCTGGATCATAACGCTCAACCTGCTACTACACCTGAAAACACCTCTCTTAAATAAACTAATGCCTTTAAAGTCTAAATTTTTCTATGAGAATTTGGAGGTACAAGGGAAAGTTGAGAATTTAGATTACCAGTCACGAGAGATTCACAAATTCTATTTCTTTCCCTGCCATATCTAATTTCTGATATATTGAAATATGAAAGATAAAAAAAATTACAAGATAACTTCTCAAAGTATTCGAGGGACTTGAACCTTCCTTCATCCTAAACCAGCTAAACCATTTCCCATCTTTCTCTTCTCCCATCTATTCTATTTATAACCAATTCCTCACTAACAACTTCCCTAATTGATTACTAATATACTCTTAATACCCCAGTACTATCCTAATAGCATTCCTATCGGAACCACAAACTAGATTCTAATCGATTCAATTCAATTTTCATAATTCAGGTTTGGTGATCAATGATATTATGTGTCGGGAGATGGTATTGCCATTATTCATGCTCAGCTTTTTTGTCGTAGATCTTGTTAGATCTACCCATTCAACCTAATTGAACTTGCCTCCCTCTGCAATCAAGAAATCTAGAGTAACGTCTTCGTTCTTGCAAATTATGTAGTCGTTGCTGATCATACTCACGCCCCTACCATTTCTATCAAGGTGACGTCTCCATACAAGAACAATAACATAACTCATCAGCTTAAGCTTTTTGGATTCATTGATGATTTGACACCCCTTTTGTAGTAAATAGACACACAAACCATCTAGTGTATTGATTTTGAAAGCCTCGGTCAAATCCTATTACATCGAATTCCATTTTGGTGAACGGTAAGAAACTGGAATTTTATTTATATGGGGTAAATAGCCACCCTCTTCTTTTTGGGACATTGAAGAGGAGAGGTGCAAAACTTTGATGCAAAGCTTGAAATGACTGTTGGATGTTGATTTGTCACCACTTGAACCAATAAATTCTCAGCTTTTTTCTTTAATTTGTATTCTAGCTTCACAATTTTTGCCTAAATCTTTAAAGATTTATTTCTTCCACAGAACAAGTGGAATTCCTTTAAGCTTTATCCAACCTCCATAGTAATAGGAAGACCCAATAACAAAACAGGTAATTCTATCAATTACTATTACAACTAATATGAGAGTTGTAAGTTTGAGAGAAAATAATAATGTTTTATTTCTCATAGGTAAAATTAGGTCACTTATAAAGAAGTGAGACCTATTACATAAAAGGAAATAAATATGAAAGGAATTATTTCCTAAATATTTACCCTAAACAAATAACTACAAATAAAAGGAATTATTACAAATATATTTACAAATAATATTTCCTAAACCAACACTCTCCTCAAGCTTGTTTGAAGATGTCTTCCATTGCTACCTTGTCAATTAGCTTGTCGAACTGTACTTTTGGAAGCCCTTTAGTCAACACATTAACAATTTGCTCTGTAGTTGGAAGATAAGGAATACATATTATTCCAGCATTAATCGTTTCTTGTATGAAATGTTTGTCGACCTCAATGTGTTTTGTCCTGTCATGCAACACTGGATTGTGAGTTATAGAAATGGCAGCCTTGTTATCACAGGACAAACTGCAGAAGTGTTTTATGGGAGAATTTCTACTCTTCAAGAAGTTGTTTGAGACATATTCCTCACAAATATCTTGGGCTAGAGCCCCAAACTCAACTTTAGCACTACTTTTTGCTATGACATTCTGTTTTTTGCTTCTCCCGGTAACTAGATTACCTCTTCAAACGAACAATAACCAGATGTAGATTGTCATCTACATTACTACTTGGCCAATTAGTATCAGTATAACTTCAATTTGCAAATGACCATATTTTCTAAACAATATACTTTTTCCTGGAGTTCCTTTCAAATATCTCAAGATCCTGTAAACAACCTCAAAGTGAGCTAAACAAGGACAACGCATAAATTGACTTATCATGCTTACTGCAAATGCAATGTCTGGACGTGTGTGAGATAAGTAAATAAGTCTACCAACAAGTCTTTGATATTTCTCCTTATCTTTAATTTCATTTTCGCTGGCAGCTTGTAATTTCAAATTTGGTTCAATAGGAGTTTCACCTGCACTGCAACCAAGTAAACATGTCGCTTCAAGTAGGTCAACAATATATTTTTTTTAATTTAACTGCAATCCCCCTCTTTGATCTAGCAAATTTCATTCCTAGGAAATATTTCAAAGTTCTCTTTAATTTGGAATTCTCCCACAAGTCTGTTCTTCATAGTAGTTAATTCATCTTCATTATTGCCTATGAGAATAATATCATCAATATATACAATGAAAACAACTTGTCATTTTCACCGTGTTTATAGAATATGGTGTGATCTGTCTTACTCAGAAGAAAACCATAGCTTGTGACTACTTTCTCAAAATGTTCAAACCATGCTCTAGAAGACTGATTTAGACCCTAAAGAGACTTATTGAGTCTGCACATTATTTTTTTCCAAGATTCATTTCAAAGCCAGGTGGCAATCTTTGATAAATGCAGTTTTAACATCCAGTTGGTAGAGGGGCCAATATAAATTGATTGCAACAGATAAAAGAACTCTAATAGAGTTAATTTTAGCAACAGGGGCAACGTTTTTACATAATCAATCTCACAAGTCTGAGTAAATCCTTTCGCAACTAATTTGGCTTCATATCTCTCAATACTCCCGTCTGCATTGCATTTTATCGTGAAAACTCATTTGCATCCTTCAGATTTCTTGTCCTTTGGTAGATCTACAATGTCTCATATATGATTCTGTTTAAGAGCATTCATCTCTTTCATAACTGCTAATTTCCAATTACAATCATTTAGGGCCCTTGTATATTCCTTGATATGAGCAACTTATTTATCTTAGAAGTAAAGACTCTATGACTCTTTGACAATCTTTGGTATGACAAAGAATTAGCAATGGGGTATTTAGTGCAATTTCGAACACCTTTCCTAAATGCTACAAGAACATCAAGATCAGATACATCAAGAAGGATTGAGGATTGGTTACCAGAATTTTTAGTGCCATTCCTTGGACTGATTTGATGACCCATCAACTCTTCGATTTCTGCTCCTCTAATTAAATCTCCTCCTAGTCTAAACCTGAAGCTCAAGATGTTGATTATTAGAATCATTTTTTAGTGTTTCCTCCCTTGAATGAGAATTTTTCGTAGTTGGTTTCGATAAACTAGGAAAATTAGGGCAAATGATATTAGGAAGTGAAAGAAGTGTCCCAAAAATTATATGCCAAGTTGGAGTTCTCCACTTGAAGAGAATTTGGAGTAAAAAAAGGTTGGTGTTCCAAAAACGAAAGATTCATGGGCTCACATAAGTTTTTTTTGGTTTGGGGATCAAAATACTTATAACCCTTTTTTTGTGGAAGCATAACCTAAGAAAAAGCATTTGACAGGATTTAGATCCAGCTTGGAACAAAAAGCATCAGGAATGGGAACATAAGCAGTGTAGCCAAAAACTCTGATCGATAAATTAGAGTAAAAACGGACGGTAGGGAAAGTAAGTTTTAGCAAATCAAGGGGAATTCTAAATTTTAAAACCTTGGAAGGCATCCGATTAATAAGTTAAGCTGCCGTAAGAACCTCCTCCTCCCACAAATATTGGGGAACATGCATTGAAAACATAATGGCACAAGAGATTTCAAGTAAGTGCCTATTTTTTCCTTCAGCAATACCATTTTGTTAGGGAGTATCCCGACATGTAGATTGATGAAAAAATGCCTTTATCTTTCAAAAAATTTTCCAAGTATTCATTGAAGTATTTTGTCCTATTATTTGAGTGTAAGATGCTTATTTTGATTTGAAGCTAAGTATTAGCCACATTGTAAAATTGTATAAAAAGATCTTTTACCTCAGATTTTTTATTCAACAAATAAACCCAAGATAAACGTGTATGATCATCAATGAACGTGACAAACAAATGTTTTCCACTATAAGTTGAAAATTTTAGAAGGTCCCCAAATATCACTATCGAATTAAATAAAGAGGTTTGGAGGCTATATAAGATTTTGGACAAAAAGTAGAACGATGATGTTTTGCTAAAATGTAACTTTTACACTGAAAAATTGAACAATCAACACCTTTGAACTAGGTTGGAAACAAATATTTCAAGTAGAAAAAACTAGGATGTTCAAGTCTAAGATGCCAAAGCATTATTTTCTCATGAACAAAAAGAGAACACTGTTAAAGCCTTGAACTTTTTTATTATTAGTTGGAGATTCGTCAAAGTAGTAGAGGGCATCAAGCATCCTAGCACATCCAATCGTCCTCCATGAATCTTGATCCTGAAAGATGCAATGAGTTTCAGAAAAAATTGCAATGGGTAGTCATATGATCAGAGGCTCCAAAATCAATAATCCAGGAGATGAGTTAAGACATGAAAGGGCATGAGGATAATTACCTAATTGTGCCAAGGAAACACTAGAATTACCATATGATGAACTAGTTTTTAGCAGCTTTAGGATTTGATCAACTTGCTCTTTATTGAACTGGTGAGAATTAACTGTATTTTCATTGGACAGACACTGATTTCCATTACCATTACCACTCTTTTCACCAGTTTTATTACTCTTACAATTGGCCGGTTTCCCATGTAATGTCCAACAAGTTTCATGAGTGTGGCGAGGCTTATTACATTGGTCACACCAGACACAAGGTTTCTCACCATTCTTACCTTGATAATTAGAGACTTTATGAGTGCTTGCTTCAATTATCATAGTTGAACCGTCTGCCGTTGTACTAATACTCTTCTTACCAAGCACATTACGACGACTCTCTTCGTGTTTCTGAGAAAACTTCACCAAGAGGTTGAAGAGTGGATATCTACCAATTATTCTGCCTCTGACCTCATCGAAGTCAACATTAAGCAGCAAAGAATTTGTAAATTCGACCATCCTCGACAGTTTTCTGATCGTGCTGCAAATCTTTTATAGACTACCATTCATACGTGTCAAAGAGGTCTAAATGTTGCCAAATCTTCTTTAACGAGTGAAAATATTTAGTAATTGAATCATGACCTTGTCAAATCTTTCCCAATTTAAGAGTTCGTTGAAAACCCATGACTGATTTCCCAAATCAGAATACATTTCATTGACATTATCCCATAACTCTTTGGTAGTGGAGTAACACATATAGTTGCCACTGATCTCCCATAGACTTGACTAACCAGGTTATGACCATAGAGTTTTCAGAATTCCAAGTAGTAAATAATGGACTATCTGTAGTAGGTGCTTATTTTTCTCCGATGAGGTAACCAATTTTTCCTTGTCCACGATGAACATGCGAACACTTTGAGACCAATGAAGAAAATTATCTCCATTGAGCCTAATAGTGGTAATTTGAACAAGATGACTACTAGAATTAAAGTGGACGTCAAAAACCTTATTCTTTGAATCAGTCATTGTTTATCTAGGTAGCAAATTGGAGAATAAAGAATAGCAAAGAGATACCCACGTAAGAATGGCCGAAACACACAAATTTCCAAACATATTAGATGTTACCCACGAATCAAGCAGACCGTGCGTATAGGGACCCGCGTCATCGACCCGTGCGAACAGACTTCACCCACGCAAACAGAAGATTGCAGACCCGTGCGAACAGATGTCACCCACGCGATGCGAGTAGATATAAAATGCAATGCAGATCCGCGTACACCGACCTGCGAATAAAGTACATTTGTGACCCGCGCAAAGCAAACCATCGAAAGAAGGGACTTGCGAACCAGCGACCCGATCCACACAAAGCTAACCGTCGGAAGAACGTTACCCACGAACGTGAAGGCCTGTCAATAAGGGCTCGTGGCAAAAAAAAATATGGGAAGCAGCCCAGTGGCGGCGATGGTGGCCGTTAGGGTTAGGGTTTTATTTTCTGCTCTGATACCATCTAAGTGTGAGAGAAAATAATAATGTCTTATTTCTCATATGTAAAATTAGGTCACTTATAAAGAAGTGAGGCCTATTACATAAAAAGAAATAAATATGAAGGAATGATTTCTTAAATATTTACCATAAACAAATAATTACAAACAAAAGGAATTATTACAAATATATTTACAAATAATATTTCCTAAACCAAGAAAAGTAAATTATATCAAATGATCTAATAGGTAATATTTACTAAAAAGAAAACTATTTCAATATCTAATTAGTATAGCTAATATGAGAATTAACTATATCAATATTCTAACCACTAATTTGCAGTTAATATTTACTAAAATAAAGTGTATAAAACCAACAGTTCTAGATGCTTTCCCTTTTTGTATGCTTTTTTATCTATATTTATCGTCTCATTTTAATATATCCTAATCCCCCAAACTGGCAGGTTACTCCAAGATTCGGGCCTGAATGACATAAGTATGACTCAATTGACTTGGTAAGCGTAATCTTCTTAATCATTTAAGTTATCTGTTAGATGC
The DNA here is from genome assembly GCA_026257165.2 of Telfairia occidentalis. Taxonomy (NCBI): domain Eukaryota; kingdom Viridiplantae; phylum Streptophyta; class Magnoliopsida; order Cucurbitales; family Cucurbitaceae; genus Telfairia; species Telfairia occidentalis. Next base: position 1,348,827 of record JAOANK020000059.1, on the reverse strand, counting down.
ATTATTCAATAAAATGCTTCTTATTTTTTAACTCTTCTGGTTTTTTTTTTTTTGCCATATTTTTTCAACAAGAAACAACTTTTCATTGATATTTGAAAAGGAAAATGTTCAAAGATACAAACTCCCAAAGGGAGTGAAAAAATATCCCGAAGAAATAGAATTCTAAAATTACAAAGAGAAATAATGAACGCATCAATCATTTCAAAAGAAAATGCCTACAACACGCCTAGAAGTTGATTCTTAAACCAAGACCATCAACGAAAGATATTGAGAACAAAGAGAACAAAAGGATCATCATCATTTTGACTAGAGATAGGCACTCCAAAGAGGAATACTTTGGGGACAATGCATTGTTTCGCCTCCAAGAAATAATTTCCTCCCATTCGATCTTGTCATTAAAGACATTCTTAATAATGAAAATAGAATAATGGGCCACCGATTTCTAGCTCATGGAAATATTAAACCAAAGACATCAAGTACAATCATCGACTGAAAACTTGTACAAAGAAACTTGGTACATCCGTGAAACTTTTTCTACACAACATACAGAACCTTTTTCTTTTTATTATAGATAAGTTTTAAGTCATTCATTGCCAGCACACATGCATACACATTATTCAAAAGTACAAGTACTACTTTATTGGTTTAGGGTATTATTATTAGTTTAGTCTGATAAGCATTTCTGTTAGCTCATGTGCCCATAGCATTTATAGAATGAGAATAGTGTATTATCAGCCACTATTGTAGGGTACTTTGGCTTTTCTTGACATGTCAGTCATAGACTAGACATCAACACAAGATATTAAAAATAAAGCTGCCTTCTCTCGGATGCTGAGGTGTCTGCTCTTCTTTCTCTTTTGGGAGACTACCATCTTTGTCTAAGTAGTAGAGATATTCGTTTTTTTCGTCCTCGAACCCTTTTTAAGGATTCTTTTGCCACTCTTTCCTTCTTGGGCAATCATCATACAATTAGAAACCCTTTATTTGCCTCGTTGTGGAAGGTAAAAGTTTCTAAGAAGCTTAAGGTTTTTGCCTAGCCAGTCTTACATGAGAGAGTCAATACTATGGATCGTATTTAGAGATTGTCTTTCTTATTGGGGCTGCAATGATGGATTCTTGGTAGGGATGTGAAGTGTGTGAGGATTTGGATAATATTCTTCAAAGATGCAAGTTTGGTCTCAGTTTGGATCCTTTTGGAGATGTTTGGTGTGTGGTTGGCTCATAACGATTGTTGTCATATAATGGAAGATGTTTTGTTCCATCCACCCTTGCGTGATGAAGGGTGTAACCTCTGGCATGCTAGTTTTTTTTCTATTTTATAGAGTATTTGGAGAGAATTCTTAGAGGGTTAGGTAGGTGGTAGGTTCCTCTGCTTTAGAATCAATCCCTACCTTCACCAAACTACCACAGACACACAAAAGCACACACAAATAGCCAAGAACAAAATGGCACTGCTCTATAGAAGGAATAAAACAGTAACGATCCAACGTCTCTGTAAGACCCAAAAAAACAAACAAGATGCTAGATCACCAGCTTTTAGAGAGTTGGACCTCTCCTACTTTTCATAATCACAAAATGCACAAAAACCCAGAAGTAACGATCCCTGGTGCTTTAAACAAACTCTTATGCACGATCCTTGGTCCCCTCATTGGACCCACTTGTATTAGGCTGGTTATTTCCCATCTTGCCCTTCCTCTGGTAAGTTCTAATAATTGGAGGAGCTCTTGCGATACCCTATGGGTGCAAAGACACCTTGTCCTCAAGGTGGAAGGATGGACATTGCTTTTGAATCACGTCGGCTACGTCCCATGTTGCTTCGCATTCTTGTTGATTAGCCTAGTGTACCAGCCCTTCCTCTTGTCTTGTATCCACGTTACAACGAATGCCAACCACTTCTTTTGGTTCTAGATGCCATTCATACATGTCTGTCAAGATGGGAGGTTGGTTCTGAACTTTGGTCAAGTTCTCCACGGCGCGCTTAGGCTGCGAGATATGAAACACATCATGTATATTGGCCTCGGGGGAAGTTGCAGGCGATACGCTATTGATCCAATTCTTTCTGTTATCTAATAAGGCCCGAAGAATTTGGGAGACAGCTTCTCACAACGACGTTTAGTCAACGATTTCCGTCGATACGGTCAGAGTTTTAAGTAGACCCATTCTCCTTCGTGAAAGGTTAGCTCACGACGGTGTTGATCCACGTATTTTTTCATGCGGTTTTGCGCCAATTCTAAATGTTCTTTAGCATAAGCAACACCCTATCACGGTCCACCAACATCTGTTCGAGAGTGTTATTAGATGTCTTTCGATCACCATATGGAAGCAGTGCTGGAGGGTTGTGTCCGTAAGCCGCATTAAAGGGGGTGGTGTTGGAGATATGGTACGAAGTGTTATACTAGTATTCGGCACATGGGATCCATCGAGTCCATTGCTTGGGGTGTTCATTGCAAAAGCACCGTAGATAAGTCTCCACACATTTGTTAACAACCTCGGTCTGGCCATCTGATTGTGGGTGGAATGATGAACCCTTACGTAGCTGTGTCCTCTGCAGTTTAAACAATTCTGACTAGAAATGGCTTAAAAAAATCTTTATCTCTATCTGATACAATCAATCTAGGGAACCCATGGAGCCTCACAACCTCCTGTATGAACACGAACGCAATCTCTTTCGTCGTGAATGGATGACTAATCGATATAAAATGGCTATATTTACTCAATCGATCTACTACGACAGAAATGTCATTTTGATAAGATGATCTCGATAATCCTTCGATGAAGTCTATGGATATGTCCTCCCAAACTTTGTCTGGGATGGGCAACGGTTGTAGCAACCCTGCGGAGATACCGCCTCAGCTTTATTCATTTGACAAATACCACATTCTTCCACATACTTCTTGATATCAAATTTCATCCCCTTCCAATATAGCTCCTCGTCACCCATTTGTAAGTCTGCAAAAAACCTGAGTGTCCCCCAACACTGAGTCGTGATAAGTGTGTAGAATAGTGGGAATTAAGGACGACTCTGGTGATAGAACTAACCTTCCCTTGTAAAGAAAATGCCCTTGATGTAGCGAGTACTTGGGCACACTATCAGCATCTCTATTGAGATCATCGAGGATTTTCTGCAATTGCTCATCGTGTTCCACTTCCTTCTGAATAACATCCACGTCTAGTATTGCTGGAACTATCAACATAGCGAGTTCTGCTTGAGGTGGGATGCGCGAGAGGGCGTCAGCTGCCTTGTTCAACGGTCCTAGGACGTAGTGAATCTCAAAATCAAATCCCAACAACTTAGCCACCCACTTCTGGACTGGGTTGGATCTCTCTCTGCTCAATGAAAAACTTCAATGCATGTGGGTCAGTATGTACTCTAAATTTTTTTCCCAATAGATAATGGCGCCATTTTTTAACGGCCAACACAATGGCCATTAATTCCCTCTCATAAACCGACTTCCCCTTAGCGCGTTTAGATAATTTCTAACTGAAGAAGGCTATGGGTTTCGTGTTCTGTGTCAGTACTGCCCCTAATCCGAATCCAGATGCATCCGTTTCAATGATGAATGGTAACTGAAAGTCAGGTAAGGCCAACACCAGAAGTGTCACCATTGTTTGCTTCAACTGATTGAATGTCGTTGTGGCTTCTTCTGACCAAGTGAACCCATCTTTCTTTAACAGTTGCGATAATGGATTGCTATCGAGCCATAATCTTTGACGAACCGCCTGTAATAACTTGTGAGCCCCAGGAACCCTCGAAGTTCGTTCAAATTCAATGGAATTGGCCATTACAGCATAGGTTTGATCTTTTCCTTGTCCGCCTCCACCTCTACTGCTGAGACCCAGTGCCCTAAGTAGTCTATCCTCTCTTGAGCAAACTGACATTTCTTCTTGTTAACGAACAAGGAATTGACTTTCAGGACATTGAAGACCACTGTTAGATGCTTTAAGTGTGATGCCAAATCTGGGTTGTATATTAAGATATCATCTAAGAAAACGAGTATAAATCGACGTAGGAAGGGACGAAAAACCTGGTTCATTAGCGATTGGAATGTGGCTGGTGCATTAGTAAGACCGAAGGGCATGACTAAAAACTCAGTGTCCTTCGTGTGTCCAGAAAGCTGTTTTAGGTACGTCGGGTTCGTGGACTCTGATTTGGTGATAATCGCTTTCAGATCCAATTTGGAGTAATATTGTGAACCATGGTGTTCATCAAGCAATTCCTCAATCAATTGAAAATTTGTCTGCCACTGTCGCTTTGTTCAGAGCTTGGTAATCCACGCAAAAGTGCCAAGTCTCATCCTTCTTCTTCACCAAGATGACTGGGCTAGAAACAAGGCTGGTGCTTGGCCGTATAATGTCAAATGTCAACATTTCCCCAAATTAGTCTTTCAATTTCATCCTTCTGGGCGTGCGCGTACTTATAGGGTCAGACGTTGATTGAAGGTTGTCCCTCGAGGAGCCGGCGGTAATCAAGGGTAGTTCGAAAATGGATGCGAAGTCGCTGATGAGTGCTTGCACCTCATGAGGAATCTTCTCGTCTCTTCCTCCCTCTTCATTTGTGTCTCTGATAGTTAAATTGTTGAACTCAATTAAAAATCCTTGATCAGTGCCCGCCTACATCTTAGTCAATATTTTCAGGAACACCTCTGCCTTCGTGAGGGTAGGATCTCCTCGAAGTGTAATTTTCTTCTCGCCCACTTGAAAGGTCATAGTGAAAGCATTCTAGTCGATGCCCATAAACCCCATGTTTTTGAGCCACATCATTTCGAGTATAATGTCAATGCCTTTCACCTCCAACGGGAGAAATTCCTCTTACACCGCGAGGTTTGGAAGGTTCACGAGAACTGCTTTACAGATTCCTTTGCCTTTAACTGCGACTCTTGTCCCCATCACGACTCCATAGTTCGACGTTGCTGTCAATGGCAATTGCAATTCCTCCACCACCGCTTGTGATATAAAGTTGTGGGTTGCACCACAATCGATTAGTACTACGATAGTTTTCCCTTGGATGGCCCCCTTCAATTTCATCGTACCTGGGGTTGAAAATCCAACGACTGAGTTCAGTGCCAATTCCACCAATGGCCCCACCTCTAGGTTTTGCACAGCAATTTCCTCTCCAATGGGATCTTCCATCCCGTGTTTTCGAGGCGAGGCCAAGCGCGCGCCTCAGGCAAGAGGTGACGCTACTTGGGCCTCGCGCGCCTCGAATAAGCACCAGGCGAGCGCCTTCAATAAGGCACTCGCCTGGGTGCGCCTCACCCTCGCCTTTGCCTCGCCAAGGCAAGGAGAGGCGAGCGCCTCTTTTTTTATTTTATTTTTTATTTTCTTAAATGAAAATAATGAAAAGAAAATACACAAAGCCCTCATTTTGAAAACCTAAAACGAAAAAAAAAACACTTCTTCTCCCTACACCTCTCCATTTATGCCGCTTGCCATGGGTCCGCCCTCCTTTACCGTTGTGCCGCCACTCGCTGTCTGTCGTCTTCCGTGCTCGCCGTCGCTCGCCACCTCCAACTGACTCTTCTTCTTCGTGGGTTTTCTTCATCTTCTTCTTCTTTTTTAAAGTTATTTATTGCCTAGAAATGAGCTGCTGAACACGATTGGGATTGGTTTTAGCACTTTTTTTCTGGTGTCTTTGTGGGTAATTTTTTGAACTTGGAGGTTGGATTTTCCTTTTCCACTCAAATGATTTTATTTTATTATTTGGTTTTAATTCTTTAATTCTTTAAAATTAAAATTATTTTTTGTAATTTGAATTTATTGTTCTGTTTTAGTGTTTTTTTCCTTGTTTTGTTTTATTGTATTTTTTAATTTATGGTTTTGTTTTAGGGTATTTTTTAATTTTTTAATTCAATTTTAGTTGATTTTTTATTTTTTATATATTAACTTTAATTCTTTTTTATTTTAATGGTTCTCTTTCAAAACTTAATCTTTTTAAAATTTAATTGTTTTATTTTATGTTTAATTTTTTTTTAAAAGAAAGTTATTTAATTTGGTTTTAATTTGAGTTTATTTTAATTTTTAATTTCTTTATAGTTTTGTTTTTTTAATCTTCCATTTAAATTTATAATAGAATGGGAGAATCCGAATCCAAATGTAAGCATCCCGGTTGACAATATGTAATTTTGGAAAATCCAAAGGACACAATACATGTAAACGCATGTTTTATGGAAAAATTACTAAGTGTGGTATTTGTCGGGCAACACAACATCTTGTTGGTGGAAATCAAAATATTAAAGCATACTTGAAATGTCTAGCCAATGTTAGAGATGAATGACAGACTATCAAACAAAAGTCAACAGCAAAAAGGGAAGAATGTAATGCCCTTCCCAGCGATGAAGATTATGACTTAAATTTGATTGATGAAGAGATGGAGGATGAGATGGAAGGTGGTGGATCAAGGGGTGAAGCATCTAGAAAGCGAATGAGTAGCAGTAGTAAAATGAATCTTGGAGTAAAAGCAACTACTACAACTACTAGCTTTCAAATGTCTAATACTAGTGGAAGTGGATATGGATATCAATCGCAAGTAAAGCAACCATGACAAAATGACCCAATGAATAAGTTCGCTTATCCTCATCCGAGCAAAGTTGTTGACGATAGGAATAGATTGAATAAGCTTAAGCAATCATTTATTTATGGGAAGTACAACCAAAAGGGGAGGGAAGCTACAATCCAATTCATTGTGCATTGGATTTATCAATCAGGTATTCTTTTAAATACTATTAGCTCAAGAAGTTTTCATGTGATGTTAGAAGCTGTAGGTCAATTTGGTCCTGGTTTGGTACCTCCTTCCTATCATGAGGCTAGAATAACTTTCTTGAAAAAGGAGGTACAATACACAAAACATTTAATGGTTGGTCATGAATCTGAATGGAAGAGGAGTGGTTGTTCATTGATGTCAGATGGGTGGACTGATAGGAGGGATAAAACTCTGATAAACTTTTTAGTTCATTTTGTTGCGTGAACAATGTTTTTGGAATCAATTGATGCATCTTGTTATATCAAAACTGGAGAAAAGATTTTTGAACTCTTAGATGGCACGGTAGAGAAGATTGGAGAAAAAAATGTTATCCAAGTTGTTACAGATTGTTATAGTATATTTATGTAAAATAGGAGTTTATTATTCTTTTGTCCTTTATTGTAATTTCTCATTATTAGTCTAGG
>JAOANK020000059.1:1325752-1337285 GCA_026257165.2 Telfairia occidentalis | reverse complement strand
TACACGAAGGGCGATAGGACGCCAATTCATTCCAGAGTGTCTTCAATTTCGTGAAATATGTATTGACAAATTGCTGATCCTGAAGTAAATTTGAAAATTGCGCCATAGCTGAAAAATTCTAGGGCGTTTTTTTCATTGAAAATGCTCTTATAGATCCAACCATATTTCTCTCGCAGAAATAGAAAACAAGACGCTCGGTGAGATCTCCTTAGAAAGCGAGTTCAAAATCCACACGATGACCACATTATTGCATATGATTCAGGGATTTCGTGAGGCATCAGATGGTTGAGGAAAAGTACCATCGACGAACCCTATCTTGTTCTTCACGATGAGAGCGATGATCATCGATCGACTCCAGACGTAAAAAATGTTCTCCATCAAGAGGTTCAAAACTAGAATCAAATTCGTATTATCTGAATGATGTAGATAATACAGATTAATGTAATTCTCAAAAGCGGACTGATTTGACGTAGAAGATAAGTTAGGGTTGGGATTGGTACTGTAAGCCATAGTAGGGCCGTTCGAAAAAAACACTCATGTGAAAAGTGGAAGATAATGCCCTGATACTATATTACAACTCCGAGTAAATAAATAGCATAATCTTTATTCAATAATATCCAGCCATATAAATAGTAAAAAACAATAAATATAATGGATATACCTGACAAACTTTGATACTTACTAAATATGCAGAGCTTTATCAAAATATAATAGATATATATTGAATACTTGTTCAGCAAATTCAATACACTTGTGAGTATACGTGAAAAAATTATAAAAACATTGAATTAAAATGTCCATTACTTTATTTAAAAATCAAGACACAAAATATATGAAAAAGATTTTTTTTTTTTTGTCGTAAAACTGTTAAATTAACTTGTTTTCTTAAGCGTGTAAATTTAAATGCATAAGGAATTTAAATATTATATTTTTATAAAAGATTAAAACATTTTAAAGAACAATGTCGTATCATTAAAAATATGTGATTAGGTTCTTTACCTCTTGAAGTTTAATTCATTTTATTTATTCTTTTTGTTATGGAGATAAAAATTCCATTGAAAAGCATGAAAGGATACAAAAAGTCATACACAAAGATAGTCCAACAACAGGAGCCCAACAAAAGGAGCCCTAGTAAAAACTAACTATACAGAAAATGGCTCAAATCTAAAAGAACAATGCCTAACAAACAAGTATAAAACTCCTTGAAAATTGATACTTTAAGATAAGTATTAAACCTAATAAGAGAACAAACATCTTCCCTAGACCTCTCTCCCTCTAAAAACCCTATTATTCTTCTAACTGCAGCGTGCTAAAGGATAATCCCTTATCATGAAATAGTAGAAATAGAAGAGCCTCCTGCATCATAAAACATCTTTTTTTGAATCAAATAAACCCCAAACAATTCCAAAAAATAAATACAAATTAGACGAATGCCTTTAAATATGGTCTAAAGTGTTAACCCCTTGAGCAAAACCTGCCAATCAAAGAACTTGACTTGGAGACGCAATAAAGCGAGGAAGAAAAATCTAAATGTGTGAATTATGGGAGAATACAAATATTCTATATATTTAATATGTATAATCTAGGTTTACACATTTACAAATATTGGAAATTCCAACACTCCCCCTCAAGCTGGTTCAAAGATGTCTTCTATTGCCAACTTGTCAATTAGTTTGTCAAATTGCTTTTTTGGAAGTCCCTTAGTAAGTACATCAACAATTTGTTCAGTAGTAGGAAGGTAAGGAATACATATTACACCTGCATCAATTTTCTCCTTAATAAAGTATTTGTCAACCTCAATATGTTTTGTTCTATTATGTAGAATTGGATTGTGAGCTATAGAGATGACCAACTTATTGTCACAATAAATTATTATAGGAGTTATGTGAGGAAATTTCAACTCTTCAAGTATCCTTTTTGTCTATATACTCTAACAAATTCCATGAGTTAGTGCTCTAAACTCTGCTTCTACACTACTTGCAACAACATTTTGTTTTTTGCTTCGCCATGTAACCAGATTCCCTCCAACAAAGGTGCAATAGCCAGAAATAGATCTTCTGTCAGTAGTACTTCTTGCCCAGTCTGCATCAGTATAAACTTCTACTTGAAAGTGATTGTTCTTCTTGAATAGAATACCTTTTCCAATAGTTCCTTTTAAATACCTCAAAATTCTGTAAGCAGCTTCAAAATGAGTAGGACCAGATGCATGCATAAATTGACTTACCATGCTCACAGCAAATGCAATATCAAGACGCGTATGAGACAATAAATTAACCTTCCCACAAGTCTCTGATATCGTTCTTTGTTCTTTATTTCTTCCACCATTGCTGCTTGTAATTTCATATTAGGATCAATAGGAGTTTCTGCAACCTTGCAGCCGAGTAATCCTGTTTCTTCAAGTAGGTCAAGGACATATTTTCTTTGATTAACAAAGATGCTTTTCCTTGAACTCGCGAATTCCATTCCTAAGAAGTATTTCAAATTTCCCAAATCCTTGATTTGAAAAGCGCTTGCAAGATTTTTCTTAAGTTCAGCTAGCCCTTCTTCATCACCACCTGTAAGAATAATTTCTTCTACATAGACAATCAAGATTGAAATTTTATTATTCTTAGAGCATTTATAAAATATGGTATGATCAGCTTGACTCTGACGGAATCCATAGCTAGACACGACTTTTCCAAATCGCTCGAACTAGGCTCTTGAAGACTGTTTAAGGCTATAAAACGATTTCTTCAATCTGCAAGTTCTGTTTCAAAGCCAGGTGGTAAGTTCATAAAAACTTATTCCTCAAGTTCTCCATTGAGAAATGCATTCTTCACATCAAGTTGGTGGAGAGGCCACTCTGAATTAACTGCAAGGGACAAAAGTACTCTAATAGAGTTAATTTTAGCAACATGAGCAAATGTTTCCTGATAATCAATTCCATATGTCTGAGTGAAGCCTTTAGCTACTAGTCTAACCTTGTATCTCTCAACACTGCCATATGCATTACATTTTATGGTAAACATCCATTTACATCCCATTGGTTTCTTATCTTTTGGTAACTTCACTATTTCCCAAGTGCCACTTTGCTTTAGTGCATTCATTTCTTCCATAACTGCTACTTTCCAATTTGGATCTTTTAATGCTTCATGTCTATTCCTTGGAACAAACAAATTAGTTGTCCTAGATGTGAAGGCTTTATGATTACTGATAAATTTTGGTATGAAATATAGTTTGCAATTTGGTACAACTTCGAATACATTTTCTAACAGCTATGGGAATATCAAGATTAGATACCACGGGTAGAGAATTTTGAACATTGGAAATAATAGGAATGGAAGAGGAGTTACCTGATTCTTCAATTTCATTCCTCGAAGTCTCGTATTGGCTTTGTGAAGGATGTCAAACTATTACTTATGAAATGCTAACGTGGTAGTTTGAGAGATTGAGTGACATAGTGATGAGTTAATTTTAAATGACATGACTCAATTGAAATTTTATTAAACAATAAAATTTTAATAAAACAGAATAATGTAAAAAAAACATGTTCACCTTCTTTATCTTTTATTTTTTTTTAATTTCTAAATTCATTCAATAAAACAAAAACCTCAAAAAAAAAAAAAAAATCTTTCATTTTTTCTCCTCCTCTTTCTTCCTCTTCATTTTCCTCTTGACTCCATTACAGGTCCTGAATAAACCTTGCAATTTTTTAGTTTATGATTGAATAACGCTCTCACACTACCAATCAAATTTGACCTCACATGGATTTAGACCTTAGATAATGAACTTCTCAATATTCGACCCTAGATATTTTTTACCAAAACCTCACCTTCTAAGAGAGTTTGATTTTCCAAACCCCATTCCTGAAAAAAAATGGTGTCAAATTTGTTTTATTGAATGAATAAACATGGAGAAGAATATTTTTTTTGTTTGTTTTTATTTTCTTCCTATTTTAAAATTTTTTAATTTATTAAAATTTATTGTTTAATAAAATTTTAATTTAGCCAAGTCATTTAAAATTAACATATTACCATGTCACTTAGTCTCTTAAATTGTAATATCAACGTTCTATGAGTGGTAGTTTGACTTCAGGGACCTTTTAGAACCATTTTCTAAAAGTTAGGGACTAAACTGTCAAATTTTGAAACTTAGAGACCAAATAAAAATCTACTCTCAAACTTAGGGACCAAAAGTGTATTTTACCTAATTTTTTTTTGTTTGAGGATCAAAACATTTATAACCCTTTTTGCTTGGCGCATACCCAAAAAAAAAAATACATTTAATAGCTCTATGATCAAGCTTTGGTCAAAACTGAGTAGGTATGTGAACATAAACAGTACACCAAAAAACTTGATAGGTATGTCAAAATAAATGCGAGTTGGAAACATAGTTTTAAAACAATCAAGAGGAGTTTTGAAATTCAAGATTTTATTAGGCATCCTATTTATTAGGTAGACAGAAGTGGGGACTACTTCCCCGCATAAATATTTTGGAACATGCATTGAAAACATTATAGCACGTGCTATCTCAAGTAAATGCGTATTTTTCCTTTCAACAATCCTATTTTATTGGAAAGTATCTCAACAAGTAGATTGATGAAGAATTCCTTTATCTTTCAAAACATCTCAAAGAATTTCATTAAAATACTTAGTTCCATTATCAGAAACTAAAATGGAAATTTTAGTTTGAAATTGGGTTTCAATCATATTGTAAAAGAGTTTAAAAATGTCTTTCACCTCAGATTTTTGTTCCAATAAATAAACCCAAGAAAGATTAGTATAATCATCAATAAAAGTAACAAACCATCTTTGTCCACTATGAGTCCGAATTTTAGAAGCACCCAAAACATCACTATGAATTAAATAAAAAGGTTTTGGAACATGCATTGAAAACATTATAGCTCCAGAATCTATTATCCACGAAGATGAATTACTACAAGAAAAAGTCTTAGGATAATTACTTGTTTGTGTCAAGGATACACACGACTTATCAGAAGGTAAATTAGTTGGTAGTAATTTCAAGAGTGGTTGAATTTACTCCATACTAAGCCTCATTTTATATAGAATAAAACTCATAAAAATATTAAATCTTGTATTTCTAATATTGTGGTATTCATATTGTTAAACCACCCTCAATTTTTAGATAAAAACTAAAAACAATATCTAAAAAATTAGGGAAATAAATTCCTTTCCAAAAAAAAAAAGGTAAATAAATTAAAAAATATATATATATATGTATATTAAGAAAAGACCCATATGGGGAAAACTAGAATAAAATACAAGAAAAATTATATCAAATTTTTAATTAGAAGTTAGAATTGTAAATGCTACACGACAAAATTAAGAAACTTTAAAAATATCTTTTAGAACAATATGTATTGAAACATTATAAAATTATAGAACAGTAGAAAAAGGATTATGTGTCAACCAGCAAAAGATGGAAAAAAAAGACATACCTAAAAGATTGCCACAATAGAAAAGATCGCAATAGATACTGAACAATGAAAAGAAAAATTAAAGGGAAAAGATAGATAACACCGTGGAAGGAAAAAAGGAAAAAAAAAAGAAAGAGAGTTAACCTTATTGCTGCCTGCTACCATCTTACAGATTTTTTTGGCCCAAATGAGACAAAAGGGTTTGCATTAAACAGAGCACCACCGCTAACAACCCACCTCTTAAAATCTGTAGCATGCATTTATTTTGAGGCTTACGCCTTTCATGCCTCAAACTCGTAACCGTAGAGGTGCACGCCTCAATCAAAAGAGGTGTAAGCCTCTTTTTATTTGACGTAGCCATAAGTCTAGAGGCACCTTACAACTGCCTCACCTCAAAAGGCTTACGCGTATCTATTTAAAAAATCACTTTTTTTTTTTTTTTTATAGTTTAATATGTGAGATTGAAGATTTGAACCTAAGATTTTTTAGTCGGAGAGATATGTCTCAACCAATTGAGTTATGTTCCATTTGTTAAAAAAAAATGTTGTATTTGAAATGTTATATGCATAGTAATTTACCAAACTATTCGTAAGTTAGCAATTTTGATATTTTATGTCTTGTCGAAATGTTGGGTAATTGTATATGTGCATTTTGGTAGTTAAAGAGTGGACTTTCTTGACAATGGATTAGTGATAAAGATTTAATGTTCTTTCCTGTTGAGTTTAGAAACTTATTTTCAGCACAATAGTCAAGCAATCAAATATATGATTATCACGAATTGGCTTAGTAATGAGAGAAGCCAATAAAGCTCATAAGGTTTGATAGTTGATCAATTAGATATGTGTAGACGGAAAGTAGTTCAAATCTTTGGAGGTATGTAATTTTCATGATCTAAGAAGCCATAACGGTGTAGCAGGAAGTTTAGGATTGCTAGATTGCGATGAAGCTGATCGAGTACTGTAGTGGTAAACCCAAAGGTGACTAGAAAGAGACAAAATTGGTAGCATTTCCTTCTGCCTTGTCATTATTATATATTATACCAAATATATGCGTAAAGTGTTTTTATTATTATCTTTTATAATATTTTCAATTTAATTCCTAACATTTTTATAAATTATGTGTTCTTTTTATTAGTAAATGTTATATGTGGGTGATGATAGAGTTATATGACATGATATTTAGGGGATGTTTGGGGGCTAAGTCCACTTCCCGTTTGGCCCAAGCGAAAATGAAGTGACAAAAATAACTTGTAATCTATTTTGAACTTACTAAATAAAATTAATAGAATAAATAATATTTAAATTAAATCAACTATATTAAAGAACATGTTTCATTTTACAATTAGACACAATCAAAGTAACAAATATATACGTATGATGTTTATTTTAAACTTAATCATATTAAAATGATATAAATATATAATATTTTTATTTTTAATATAGTAAATATAAAATAGCCTAGAGAATGTATTTTATTTTTAAAGTAATCAAATTAAAATATATAGTAATTTTTTTTAATATAGTAAAAATATATATATATATATAGCTACAAATTTTACCGTGTAAAATAATTTTGTTTAAAATTTAAAGTTATATTTTTTTTCAGAAAAAAAATTTGACTTCACAACTTATTTCCAAGGCAAACTAATTTGTTACAAATATTTTCATAACTTATATCTAATGTTAGATTCTTAAAATGATTTATGTACAAATTGTTTGATTATTTCTTAAAATTAAATCTAAGAATGGTACAATTTTGCTAGTATTTGAAGATTATAATTTTTCATATTTAGAATTATGGCTAAAATTAACCTATTAATTATATTTTTTTTAAATAATATATATTATATGGAATCACTATCTCTCTATATATTAGATTATTTATTTAAAATCTTATGTGTTTGTTAATCAAAATTTATTAGTTAAATAAATTTTAAAATATTAAAAAAAAATAATTATACTTTAGAATTTAATTTTATAATTAACGAACAAATTTTGATGTAATTTAATTTTTTTTTAACAAAAATCAATGCAATATAATTGTAATTGTAAAAATTGTTGCAAATAATTTAGCCAGCAAAAACACAAAGTTCAGAACTCCATGTTAAACAACTCTGCACCACAAACACATACTACACAAACTCGGACTAAACAATTCTACACCCCCAAGGCAGAAAAATTAACTTAGACTAAATAACTTTGCACTCCAAACACAGACGAAACAACTCTTCATATTTACTCTCCAGACAAAATAGTTCCAAACTTAATAAGTCTACTCCTTGCGACAAACACCCTCTTAGTGAGTTAGCTTGGATAGCCTTTTGAGCGATAGATCTTTACTTGTTGAGGCTCTCTTGAATTTCCTCTTTCAAGATAAACACGGAATTATGTGGGAAGGATGTACGATTGTTTAGAGTATTTGGATTGAGGGTGACAATAGGATTTTAAAAAATGCTGAGAGATCTGTGTATGAGGGTTTGGGAGAGGGTGGGTTTAATACTTCCTTGTGCGCGTTGGTAACATCGTCGTTTAGTAATTATTACTTAGGCCTTGTTCTTTTTTATTTGAGTTTGTTTCTTACTTAGTTGAACTCCTTTAGTGGGATTTTTTTATTTTTATGTATTTATTTTTTTGTACGCTTTTGTATAATCTTACATTTTATCTTTATTTTCTTATTAAAAAAATAAAGGGGTGAGTTTGCAGAAATTTAGATAAAGAATTTTATCTTCCTCCATTTTTCTTAGAAGTATGGTAGAAGTATTTTGACTTTTCTCTTTTAAGAGGTTTAATTCTTCCAACAAATTTCTATCAACTCACTCAGTTTTATGACAGGTAAGCATACTATCAACCACATTTATCAACTAATGAAAAGAGTACATTTGGAACGATAGAAGGAAAACAAATGGAACGTTTTTAATAATAAATATTAAATTTAAAAAAATACCTCAAAATAGGGACTAGAACATAAATTTAACCTATTATTATTATTAGTTTTTCTGGGAAATCACATTCATTAATAATATGCAACATAAAACACCTTTTACCAGTAGTAAATAAGATAGGCTAATGTAGTGCTTGGATCTAGGGGTATTTGTGGGTTGGATTGGATTGAGTTTTATGAAATTTTAAACCCAATTCAATTGTTCGGATTGCAAATTTATATAACTCAAACAATCCTCGTTAAGTTATGGACCCAATCTAAAGTAATTCATTAAAATTGGATTGGGTTGGTTCAATTCCATTGGTTTGCAATAAAAAATATACTTTATAATTATTATTTAAAATTATTTAACTTTCAAATATATATTTGATTAAAGGTGTATGGTAGAATTAAATTGCTTGAAAATGTCGAAATGCTAACATAATCCATACTATTTTTGTTTGGATTTAAAATGATTTTAAATTAGAAATAAAAATGACTTTGAAGTAGAAATAAAATGTTAAGCTATTAATAAATTTATAAAACTTATAATTTTATATTATATTATCGTGGGTTGAGTTGGGTCGCTTTAATATATTCGATCCGAGAATCGAATCAAACTCAATCTAATCTAAATTAATTTTCAACCAAATCAGAACTACATGAGTTGCGTTGGATTGAGTTCGAATTTTTTTGAGTTAGTTCTTTTGAACGCCCCTACTGGGAGGGATGAGATATGATAAAGAAATTTGAAGGAAACTTCTCAATTGTTCTGATGTACCTTAGAGGCATTCTGTCATCAAATTTACGGGGCTTTCAAACCGCCTTCGTTACATTGGAAGAAGAGCCAAAATCCACACGCTCTCGCTCGCTTGGAGCTCTCCACACCTGGTTTTACTTGATTTACAAAATTATCCATGAGGGATAAGAAACTATAAAGCAATGGGTTTTGCAGGAAAATTGTAGATCGCATTATTAGCTTTGTAGGCATCAACTACTCCAATATACCTAACAGAAAGCCACCTCTTAATTTCTAGGGTTTTCAGTCCTCACAGGCATTAGGTTTGGTGGCAATTTAGGGGTCGGTTTGGTTGGGCAAAATTTCGCTCAAGCTTCCTTTATATTTTGATTTCCTCGGTGTTTGTAGGGTGCTCTTACTCGCAAATTACAGTTCCAAAAGTTGGTAGAACGAAATTGAGGCGAAAAAGTATCTGAACTTCAATTTCTTTCCTTACCGAAGGCCTGGAACCAGTTGGACCTTGTTGGAATATCAAATTTTTAATATTTTCTAGTCTCTCTTCTACTTTATTCCCAACCCCAGTAACTGAAGGATTTTATCCTCATCTTAAAATTCATGTACCAAAGCGGTCAAGGAGCTTTTGGGAGCTTGACTTGATAATCTCTTCTCAAAACTATTTTTGTAAGTTGATAAATTTTTTCGTGAATAAAAACAGTGCTGAATCAACCATATTTATAAGATGACCTCTTCCCAAGTTTAAATCCATAATTCCAAATTGGTGATAGATTAGAAATTAAACCGATCAACATAAAATTATTTGATTCCAAAAGAATTAACAATTATTAGGTATAGAAATTATCCGAATAATTCAAGTATTTCTGCTGTGCTGCCTCTAATAAAATTGGGAAGATAATTTTTTTATGATAAATAACAAAGTTGTTTCTTAGCTGTAAAATAGTATAATTAAGTAAGTTTGTTTGTTTTTTAAATAAAAAAACTCATACCTCTATGTCGTCCATGTTCAGGAATATATCTGTTGTTAATCCCATCCAAACACTTGGATCATTAGTTGCGTGTATTCCTATAACTAGGCTATGATCCCGTTCCATCTCTTTCTATTTCTTCCATCCTGGACTTTCATTTTAGATCTTCCTCCTTTTTTTTTGGTAACATTTTAGATCTTCCTTCTAATGGTAATGGGCAATTGTGGGCAGTACAATAGTTAATTCCAAATTTTGGGATAAAAAAATTAACACCTCCTAGAATATATAGATTTAAGATTATTATAAAATATACACGAATGGTAGTTGCTGATGTTAGTTGAGATACTGATACTAAAACAGTTTCCAACTCTACTTGATCGGAATTAGAGTGAGACAATATCACACTTTTGCCAATGTGAGCATTCGACAATTTTGAGTTGTTTGTAGTTACAACTACTTGACTCCCTTTGTACTCTAACATGTTTTGCAGCTTCTTTTTATCTTTTGTCATATGGTTAGAGCAATTGAATCGGCAATCCAATAATTTTCATAATTTACCCCTTTTTATCGCCGGCCAAGTCTTCTATCTTCATTGTGCTGAATGTTGATTGCGAGTTAGATTTTGTTGATGCAAAGAATGCCTCTGCAACCAACTCTTCTTTACTAATGCTTTCAATATGAGAGGAGGTTATATTATTACTGCCGACTTTTTCTTTAGATGACGATCTCAAGCATAGTGACCTATTTTTTTCACAATTATAACATTTCCATTTTCTTTTATTCTCATATATATATATTTTTTTGTTATTTTCATTACCTCCCCCTACTTGAGATTGTCGCTGATTCTCATCATCTCTTTTTAGATATTTTGGATGACTTTTTCTTTGGCCATTAAAGAGCACTTCGTCTTTTTTATTGCTTTTCAGTAAGGCCAATGCTTCTTGATTGACAAACATATTTTCTAAGTCAATAAGAGAAGGTTGGATTTGCCAACCTTAAACAACAATTACAAAGCTTCGATATTCAGGTTTAAGGCCATGAGTAATAATTCTCTTCATATTTTACTTTGAAATAGTGACAGTATGATCTAATTCAGAGATTTCACGATAAAGAGTTTTACCATACTGAAGTACTGATTGATCGTTATCTCCCCTTGAGCAACCAGAAGAATCTTATTCTTTAAAAGCTGCAACCTTGCATCCTTTTTCTTTGAAAAGAGTGAGGCAAACATGTCCCCATACCAGTTTAGGTGTCTCTGCGTTCCTAATGTGCTTGAACATTTCTTCATCCATAGTTTTAATAGCAAACATGGCCTTACCTACCTTGACCTTCCATGTCTTCATCGATTGTCTCCATGTGCCTTTTCCATTGATGATGTATTGTTAACTTTGAGATCTTAGTGTTAAAGTCTTCATATGATTAAATTTGCCTTCACCTATCAGCTTAAGCTTTTGGGTAGAGTGGTGATTTAACATG
>JAOANK020000059.1:1311871-1325652 GCA_026257165.2 Telfairia occidentalis | reverse complement strand
TTGACCATGTTCGTATAGGTTGCTTGCCAAAGCGTCGCCGATTTACTTGTAATTGGTCCCACCAAGCTGAGGCACCTTCTTGAAGTTTGAAAGCCACTAATTTGACTCTTTTGTGTTCTTGTTGCCTTCATAGGTTTCTGTCTTGGGAATATAAGTTTTATGTTCTATCAAGTTCTTCTTTGCTGGATGAATCAGAATCTTGATCAATCAAGATAGGAAGTTGTTGTCTTTGCTGTCTTTCTGCCTGAACTTCTTGTCTTCTAGGGTGTGCCAAGATCTGTTCTTGGTTAAATTAGACAATTTCTTGCCCTTCTCTACCTCTTGGGTTATTGGCATTGATGGGAGTCAAATTGAAGTGTTCCAATCTTTGTATTAAACCTTCAATCGAGCGTCGGATATCTATCATTCCATTCTTGAGTTCTTCTACTGAAGTTTCTACCAACGGCAAGCGTCGGTCAAAGCTTCGATTGGCGTTTGAAGCTTCCGCTTCCATTGCTGGTCTTGGTTGAATTAAGAACCAAAAAGATCCCTGGGGATGTTTTTCTTGGAAAATCAAGAGCCCGGATTGGTTGCTCTGATACCAATTTGATGCAAATCAAAGAGAGAAACAAAAAGTTTATTAATTTTTTCCTTTTGAAGGTGCAAAATAGCTAGAATTTATACTAACTAATCCCAATGTTAACCCCACAACTCAAAGTTGTTACGGCAGTAAAATAAACTAGCAGCAAAATAAACTAATAATTAAGTAAACTAGATAAATGGATAAAAGTAAGGGAATTATAGGGGAATTATCCTACATCAATTCTCAAACATCACAGAAGGTGCATACACTCTCTCCATCCTTTGTACTTTAGCTGATGGGTTTAATTTATGGATTACAGGTGCTTATGGTCCTCAATCCGAGGAACAAAAGCTTCACTTCGTGCAGGAGCTTTCAGATTTAACCTTCCTCTGTTCTGAAAATTGGATACTGGGTGGCGACTTCAACTTAATCCGATGGTCTAGGGACAACTTCAACCATAAAAGGCACTTCTGATGCTCAAAGCGATTCAACACTTTCATTGACAGTAGTGGCCTTATCGATATTCCTATCTCTAATGGTTGTTATACATGGTCCGATTTCAGAAATCCACCAACCCTTACCTGCATTGATCATTTTTTAGTGTCGGAATCCTGCATCACCAAATTCACAGAAGAATCCCTTAAAAGATTAGAGCTCCCAACATCTGATCATCACCCGATAACGCTCACTCTTGGCAAACAGAGATGGGGCCCTTCTCCCTTCAAATTCGAAAACAGATGGCTGAGCCACTCTACCTTCCTTCCCTTTCTTCAAAATTGGTGGGAACAACATCCTCTAATTGGATGGCTTGGACATGGGTTCATGGCTAAGTTAAATGCTTTGAAACACAACATTGATGAATGAAATCTACTAACCTTTGGCTCTCTATCCAAAATAAAGAAAGACCTTCGAGCAGAACTCTCCAATATTGACAAAGCAGAAGAATTAGAAGAATTGGGATTGATATCCTCTGATCAAAGATCTCGTCGCTCTATCATCAAAGATAAGCTACTTGATTTATTAGCTAATGAAGAAATTTCTTGGTGGTGCCAACAATGTAAGGCAAAATGGCTAACAGATGGTGACGAAAATATTGGATTCTTCCATCGTTATGTGGCTGCTAGAAAACGAAAAAACACAATCTTGGAAATTCTCTCCCGCAATGATAATAGCCTCCTCCATGATGAAGCAATTGAAGAGGAATTTACTTCTTTTTACAAAGACTTATTCACCAAGAAGGAAGGTCAGCGTTTTCTCCCAGCTCCTATTGACTGAGATCCCATTTCTCATGACCAAGCTCTTTCCCTTGAATTTCCCATTCACTGAGGAAGAGATTTGGCTTGCTGTTTGCAGTCTTGGTACCAATAAATTGCCAGGGCCAGATGGATTCACGTCAGAATTTTTTAAAAAAGCATGGAACATCATTAAAGTTGATATTCTTACGGTGTTCCATGAGTTTTTAGGAATGCCATCATTAATGCAAGCTTGAATGAGACATGTTTGTTTGATACCAAAGAAGTTAGATGCTAAAAAGGTTGGAGACTATAGATCCATTAATCTTACTTCTTGCTTATACAAGATTATTGCTAGGGTGCTTTCAGAAAGGCTTAAGAAATTCTTCCCTCTACAGTCACAGACTACCAATCGACTTTCGTTGCTAATTGACAAATCTTGGATGCATCTCTTATTGCGAATGAGACGAATGGCACTCTGGGCGAAAAAATGGGGTGGTGCTTAAGCTGGACATAGAAAAAGCTTTTGACAAAGTCGATTGGGACTTCTTGGATGCTCTCATGAAAATCAAGGGTTTTAGCACAAAGTGGTGCAATTGGATCTATGGATTCATTTCTTCCACTAATTTTTCCATAATCATTAATGGAAGGCCGATGGGTAAGATTTTAGCTTCTCGAGGTCTTAGACAAGGTGACCCTCTCTCTCCTTTCCTCTTTGTCATTGTTGCAGACAGCCTAAGCAGAATTCTCACACATGCTGCAAACAATAATCTCATTTCTGGCTTCTCGATTGGACAACCCCCCTTGATGATCAATCACCTTCAATTTGCAGATGACACTATCTTTTTCTCCACCAAGGATGACCGTAGCATCACAAACCTCACTAACTCCATCCATTTGTTTGAGGAAGGTTCTGGTCTTAATATCAATAATCGGAAATCAGTATTGTTGGGGATTAATATAGATGAACAGAGAATCAATAGCATTGCCACAAAGCTTGGATGTTCTGTGGAATCATGGCCTTGCCATTATTTAGGCCTTCGCCTCTTTGGCAAGCCAAGTAACCTGAGTTTTTGGCACCCTATCATTGAAAAGGTAGAGAAAAAGTTGCAATCATGGAGCCGCTCGCATATTTCCAAAGGAGGCAAAACGACCCTCATCAATAGCACCCTTACTAATCTGCCCACCTACTACCTCTCCCTTTTCCCATTGCCATCTAAAGCTGCAAAATCCATAGAGAAACTCCTGTCACTTTCTATGGTCTGGAAACAGGGAGAAAGAATTATTACAACTCCTTAGATGGAATAACGTTAAAAAACCTCTAGAATATGGGGGTCTAGGCATCCCAGATATGAAGATTAAAAATAAAGCACTATTGACCAAATGGCATTGGAGGTTTCATGTTGAGAAATCTGCTCTTTGGAGAAGGGTCATCAAGGCTAGACATGGATCATTCCATTTTGATCTCAAAGCTGGTTGTAAAACAGTAGCCTCATCTAGAAGTCCTTGGAAGCTTATCAACAGAACAACAAGCCTTCATCACACCAATATCCATTGCAGATTGGGTAACGGCAATTGCATTAGCTTCTGGAAGATGAATTTCGCACAAATCTTCATGAACTTGAAATAGCGGAATGAGCCGATATGTCCATGATCCTTTCATCTATGCACCTTACAAACAGAGAGGATTCCTGGCATTGGAATCTGGCTAGCAATGGCACATTTTCCACCAAATCTCTTGCTGCCCATCTCTTGGCTCCCTCCTCACATGAAGTTGCTGATTTGTACAGAGCCATCTGGAAAGGGAAGTACCCAAAAAGAATCAAATTTCTTCTTTGGGAAATCAGTCACGCTTGCCTCACCATCCATGATAGACTACAATAAAGACTTCCCTGGCTGACAATCTCCCCTGGTTGCTGCTGCCTCCGTTGGAGCGACAATGAATCCCATAGTCACCTTTTCATTCACTGCAAATACTTTGCTGCCATTTGGGGATATTTTATGCAAGCATTTGGTTGGTCTATTGTGCTGCCACAGTCTACACAAGATTGGCTTGCCTTTGCCATCCTACATCACCCTTTCAAAGGCACCAAAAAGGTGCTCTGGCTGAACCTGATCCGTGCTTTTTTCTGGGTTATTTGGAACGAGCGTAATGGCAGAATTTTTCAAAACAGACATATATCCATCGAGCCTCTAAGAGAAAACCTTCTTTTCAATGCTTTATATTGGAGTAAAGAAATCTCTCCCTTTTGTAACTACAACTTCTCCTCTCTCTTATCCAATTGGAGATGTTTTTTGTAACTCCTTGGATGGGGTGCTTCCCCGTTTTTTTGTATTCTCACTTTCATTTTATCAATGACATGACGTTTCTATTAAAAAAAAAACTATATCTTGGTTAACAAATATGTAGTTTCATTCGAAGAAGAGAAACATATTAGAACAAAAGCGTCTAAATGACTTGGTTTATATAAAATATAACCAAGCACTTAAAGAACGCTATGATCTAAAGGATCAACTTGATCCAATTTCTTTGGATCATATTGATGAGAGTAATGAATGGCTGATTGGAACACTTGAAGAAGAAGAAAATAATGAAGAGGCTGAAATTGAGTTGTTTTTGATGTTGACGACCTCACATGGGGAGATATAGCCCATGTGAGTTGTGTTGGAGAACCCATAGTGCACACTAGATCTACCGCTGTCGCAACTTCTAAAGAAAGTTCCATGCAACCACCACAACTTCTAGAGTTCAAAGACTAACTATACTGGCGGTTAGTGACGACGACGACGACGACGATGACAACGGCAAATTGGAATTGAACCTAGAAGATCAGGAGAGAATAACGAAGAAAGACCCCTAGACCAAACCTTAGATTTAGATGCAGAGGATGAGGATGATGATTTTAGCTTTTGATGTTATATTTTTTTATAATTAATGACGGATAGAATACTTCATTATGAAATTATCCTTGTATGTTTTTAACATTTTATTGTATTACCTATATAATCTTTTGGTATTTAAGGCTTTGATAATATGTGAGTATATTTACTATATAAATTTAAGTTATACATATTTATTTTAATTTATTTATTAAATTGCACCTCGCTTCACTCAGACCTTGCCTTTTTATTACCTCCCGCCTTGAGGGCTTTGAAAACACTAGTTTTAGAATAAACACAAAAGAGCGTTTCTTGCCATGATCTCAATACACCTCATTGACTGTGCATGCCATGCTTGTTGCTTAGGCAGGGAAGTTTTAGGTGCCTCACCTCTCACCATGGAAGGTCCAATTGAAACAGTGCTTAGTTCTCATTAAATTCCTTATAGCAACTTCAAAAACTATTCTATTCATCACCCTTGCAAGCTCCAAATATCCCCTACATTTTTTGTGGTATCAATTCACCTGATCTTTGAAAGTTAAAAGCATCTTGGAGACGGGGCGAGGATATCCACTATTAAAAATGGAGTATTTCAAATGAAATTAAATACCTCTTGAAGCTTGTCCCATGGTTTTTCATATCCTTCGCTGGTGAACTATGTTGCAGAACCCATGAAACCTAAGAGATCTTTTGCAGACTCTCAATCAGTTACTTCCTGCTTTGTTTCTGCTTTTTTAATGACTCAACTGCTTGCATCTTGCTTTTGCAAGTGCTGTATTTAGCAAGAAAACTATACTTTTCATTCCATGAAAAAAATACGAGTACAAGCAAAATACAGAAACCTCCTATCATCAACCCAACAAAGCACCGAAAAAATTACAGAAAACACCTCACTTCTCATAATGCGAAAGAAATACAATCAAAGGTTTCCATTTTGATGAGGACGATGCCAACATAAAAACCAACAAAGCACTCCACCGAATCAAAGAATGAAAGTGCTATTATTTAATTCGTCTAAGACACTTAGGTGTATACAGTATCTTGTATTTAGGTCTAGTACCCTGTCACTCAATGTCGAAACTATAGAAACTAATACATTGTCTGAAGTTTGACCCATTTTCTGAAAGCATTATAAGAACTTTTATAAATTCTATACACATCTATTCATGTATGCATATATAGTGTGTGTACTTTTATGCTTGTGAAAATATTGTAGTTGGCATTAATTCTTACACCACCCATACGTTGAAGTCATCTCTATTGCATTATAGGCTGCCCTTGGTGGCGTCGTTGGAAATCTGCAAAGAGTTCGAGCCTTCCTTCGGGTTTGTTTTGCATGTGTTCAAAGAATTAGAAGTATTTGGCCTACTATATCTCATTATGTACTTTAGTTTTAACTTCTCGTGATTTGCAGATTCGCTTGAGAGACAATGGAGCGCTAGATTTTGATGCCAATGATGCACGCAGACAGCCTCCTGTTGATACTACTTGGCAACAGGTGTTTATACCTTTATGTTGCTTTGCAATTAAGCAATTTTACACGTGTTTACATTAATATGTTTCTCATTGGAAAAAATATTAATATGGTTAGCAGCAAATGTGGTTATTCATGTTTAAGTTTCTTTTGAGTGGTCATATAATTTGTCTCCTATCCATAATCAGCTCTCAGTTTCAATTTTCAATTAAACTTGGATTTCAAGTATAAGAATAACTCCAAAGTTTGTGTAGCTGAGTGGTTTAGTGGAAGCTCTCTGGATTACAACATTTTTGGCACTGATGCATTGTGGATAATGGTTGAACTATATTGAAGCTGTCGCAGGGGTTGAAAGCCACAGGCCTTATATGTTCTATTTATTGGTGATCATTTTAGTGAAGATGCTTTTTGCTTGGGGTTTTTTGTAAAATGATATGATTGGGAGTATAAAATTACAATCACCATGGGTTGGCTTGCAGTTTCTGAATTTGCCAGAGAGACAAATATAGACCTAGACCTTCTTTCAGTCATTGGTTTCGTGTAGCCACCTTGGATATCTATCAGTATCCTAAATGCCAATGTTGCAAGGTAAGATTTTGTCTCTTAAGATATTAGGGAGTAGCATGTTAGTGATAGGCCCCAAGTGACTAAAGTATATGAACTTAGACATGTAAGGGGCAGGAAAGTTATGTGAGAATGTTTACGTAATATTGTGGGGGTCCACATGGTGTTTTGTATTTTGTTAACATTCTATAAGTTACATGAGGGACCATTTTGGAGAAAGTTATATGAGTAGTACTTGGGAGGGGGTTTCTTTTGGTGAAAACTGAATTTGGGTTTTCTCTGGAAAGTGTGGGAGGTAAGGAGCTCTCTAATCTCCCTTAGCTTGTAATTCTGTTTCATAAACAAAATTGAAGGCTTAGGCCTATGAATTTTGGTATTAGAGCAACATCTTGCGGAATGATGGCTGGTGGTAAGATGGAAATAAGAATTAATGATTTTGAAGAAAACTGGGTGAATTATAGATAGGGATTAATGTGAAAATGGATAAAAAAACTAGGGCAAATTTGAGAGGAATGACAACAATGTTTCTGAGACTCGAATGGCTGATCTGCAGGGAGGGAGGCTCAAAGAGGACTATCCCCAGTAAGGGGAAGAATGTGATAGATGTTGAATCGAAAGAGCAAGTAGTAGATTCAAAAGAGGCAAAAGAAAAAAAATGCTGATAGCAGTGGAACATCTAACATACCTTCGATTGCGAATACGCAAGTTAGAGGTACGGATCTTTAAAGGGGAGAAAGAAGATGTAGATGGATGGTTGCATCAGGTCAAATGATATTTCGTCGTGAATTGATTATTGGAAAAGGATAAGTTGGCAGCCTTCTTATATAGGAGAAAGGTCCCATTCATAAAAGGAAAGAAAAATAAGAATATTATACAATATTTAATAATTACAACTAATTTAAATATTTACAGCTAATATAAACCTACACTCCCCCTCAGGCTGGTTCAAATATATCTTCCATTGCCAGCTTGTCAATTATTCTATCTTTTGGTAGTCCTTTGGTCAATACATCAATAGTTTGCTTTGTTGTTAGGAGATAAGGAATCCATATCACACTAGTGTTTTCAAGATGACCCCAAGCGTGCGCCCATAGCGAGAGGCGAGGCGACTTGTGGTGCTTGCACTTTGAAGGTGTTTGTGGCGAGCACCTTTAACAAGATGCTCGCCATAGTGCACCTTAGGCTCACCTTGCGGTGGCATCGCCTTTATGCAAGGCGAGCGCTTGGTGAAGTCGGAGGAAAAGTTGAAATAAACCCACGAAGGAAGAAGAAGAAGAAGAAACCTATGATTTTGAGGAAGTGAAGAAGATCACGATGAAAAACCACAAAGGAAAAGCTGAAATAACACCAGCACAACAACTTCTTATTTTTGAGGCAATGCTTCTTCCTTTCCCTCTTCTTCTCGATTTTTCTTCTCCCTCTTCTTCTCGATTCTTCTTTTATTTTTATTCTGATTTCATACTCTTTAAACTACGTTTTCATTTTCTGCTTTTTTATTATGTTTTCATTTCTTTTAATTCTAATTTTTTTTATTGTGTTTTCATTTTTTTTTCAGTTTTCATTTCTTTCTTCTTAATTTTGTTTTAATATATTTTTTCATTATGTTTTTATTTATTTGTTTAATTCTATTTTAATTTTTTTCATTCGGTTTTTATTTCTAAATTGTGTTTTCATTTTTTTATTCCATTTTCATATCTTTTCTTAAATGTTTTTTTTAAAATAACGATTTAATTTATTTTTTACAATTCTGTTTTAATTAATTAATTTATTTATGTTTATTCTATTTCTAAATTCTCTCTCTTTGAAAGTACTGTATCACACCAGCATCAATTTTTTGCTTTATAAATGTTTGTCAACTTCGATATGCTTTGTCCTATCATGTTGAACAAGATTATGATCTATAGATATTGCAGCCATATTGTTACAAAAAACTCGTATAGGTGCTGTCTGAAAGACTTTCAACTCTTCAAGTAACCTCTTTATCCATATACCTTCACAAATACCATGGGAAATTCTACTTCGGCACTTCTTCTGGGCACTACATTTTATTTTTTACTTCACCAAGTGACTAAGTTACCTCCAACAAAAGAACAATAATTGGAAGTAGATCTTCTATCTATTGTACTTCCTACCCAATCGGCATCAATATAAATTTTAACTTGTAGATAGTGGTGTCTTTTAAACAATATACCTTTTCCTAGGGTTCCCTTTAGATATCTCATAATTCTGTAGGCAGCTTCAAAGTGATCTTGTCATGGTGAGTGCATAGATTGGCTTACCATGCTCACTGCAAAGGCGATATCGGGACGTGTGTGAGACAAATAGATGAGTCTTTCCACAAGTCTTTGGTATTGTTCTTTATCCCTTCTTCTTTTGGAGTTTCTAAGTTTAGATTAGGTTCAATACGGGTCTCAGCTACCTTGCATCCAAATAAACCTATTTCTTCAAGTAAATCAACGATATATTCTCTTTGATTTACAAAAGTACCTTTTTTTTTGGATCTTGCAAACTCCATGTCTAGGAAGTACTTTAGTGTTCCTAGGTTTTTGATTTGAAATTCGCTTGCAAGCTTCTTCTTTAAGGTAGTTAATTCTACTTCGTCATCACCTGTAAGGATAATATCATCTACTTAGACCATCAAAATTGTAATTTGTTATTTGTAGAATGCTTAAAAAAGATAGTGTGATCAACTTGACTTTGAAGAAATCCAAAGCTTGTCACTACTTTCCCAAATCATTCAAACCATGCTCTTGGATATTGTTTAAGCCCACATAGAGATTTCTTAGTTGACATACCTTGTCCTCACCGAAATCAATTTTGAAACCTTGTGGTAAGCTCATAAATACTTCTTCTTGAAGGTCACCATTAAGGAATCATTTTTTATATCAAGCTGATTAAGAGGCCAACTTAAATTTGTTGCAAGAGATAAAAGTACTCTAATATTGTTAATTTTTGCAACAGGAGCAAAAGTTTCCTGATAATCTATCCAATAGGTTTGTGGAAATCCTTTTGCAACTAGCTTTGCCTTATATCTTTCAACATTGCCATCGGCATTGCATTTTGTGGTAAAAACCCATTTGCATCATACTGTTTTCTTATCTCTTGGCAAGTCGTCTATTTCTCGTGTAAAATTTTCTCTTAGAGCATTCATCTCTTTCATAATTGCTACTTTCCAATTTGGATCATTTAAGGCTTCTCGTATGTTCCTTGGAATAAACAAGTTGGTTATCCTAGATGCGAAAGCTCTATGACTGTTTGATAGTTTTT
Source organism: Telfairia occidentalis (assembly GCA_026257165.2). Classification (NCBI taxonomy): domain Eukaryota; kingdom Viridiplantae; phylum Streptophyta; class Magnoliopsida; order Cucurbitales; family Cucurbitaceae; genus Telfairia; species Telfairia occidentalis. The sequence continues at coordinate 1,315,673 of JAOANK020000059.1, read as the reverse complement.
GGTAGGACATATAGTTTGCAATTGAATATTTGGTACAAGTTCGAGTTTCTTTCCTAAAGTTATAGGGGCATCAAGATCAAATGCAATAGGTAAGATATTTTCGATAGCTGGAGGAACAAATTGGTTACCTGAAACTTCAAAATCATTCCTCAGAGTTTCATATTGGATTTGTGATGAGTTCGCTATCTAGTTCTTGTTTATCTGATCGAGTCTTCTTCAGGTATAAAACTTAAACTCAAGATTAAGATTAGTGAATCTTTTTTATAGTAATTCTCTCCCTGAATTTGAAGTTTGTTTACTAGGCATTGAAAGACTAGTAAAATCAAGACAAATCATTTTTGGAAGAGGAACAGAAACTTCCCAAAAATTATCCTCCTCAAAAATAGTTTCTCCCCCTGAGGATGATTTTGGGTAAAGAAAGGTTGATCTTCTAAAAACAATACATCCATACTCACATAAAATTTGTGTACGAGGATCAAAACATTTATACCTTTTTTGGCTAAAAGCATAGCCCAAGCAAATGCATTTAATAGCTCGATGATCTAATTTTGACTGAAACATACTATGTATATGCACATAAGCAGTACACCCAAAGACTTTGATCGGTAAATCAGAGTGCAAATAAGTTGTGGGAAAAACTGCTTTCAAAACATCAAGAGGAGTTTTAAAACTTTAAACTTTAGTTGGGCATTTGATTTATTAGGTAGGCAGCCGTTAGAACTGTTTTCCCCCATAAATATTTTGGAACATGCATAGAAAACATTATGGCCCTAACAACATACAAAAGATGCCTATTTTTTCATTCAACAATACCATTTTGTTGAGGTGTCTCCCGACAAATAGATTGATGAACAATGCCTTTATCTTTTAAAATCTTTTAAAAAACTCACTCAAATGTTCATTGAAATATTCAGTTCATTATCAGAATGCAGGATGCTGATTTTGGTTTGAAATTGGGTTTCGATTTTATTGTAAAAATATTTAAAAATATATTGCACTTCAGATTTCTTCTCCAATAAATAAACTCATGACAAATGAGTGTGATCATCAATAAAAGTCAAAAACCATCTTTTTCCACTATGAGTCACAACTTTAGAGGGCCCCCAAACATCACTATGAATTAAGTAAAATGGTTTGGAGGACTTATAAGGTTTTGGTAAAAAAAGTGGATCGATGAGTTTTAGCAAAAATACAATTTTCACAATGAAGAAGATTACAATCAACTCAACAATTTTGGAAATAAGTATTTGAGATTGAAAAAACTAGGATGACCTAGCCTAAAATGCCACAACATAATTTGTTCTTTAACAGAGGAAGAACACATACCACTAAAACTTTGTGTTATTTTATTACTGATAATTTTAGGAGAATAAAAGTAATCTGTTATATGTTATATGTGTAACTTAGGTCTTCTTATATAGGAGAAAGACCCATTACAAAAAAGGAAAGAATAATAAAGACATTAATACTAAATATTGGCAACTAGTACTTACACACTAATATTCATAAATACTAGATATTTCAACACTCCCCCTCAAGCTGGTTTAAAGATATCTTCCATAGCCAGCTTGTCAATTAGTTTATCAAATTGCTTCTTTGGTATCCCTTTAGTTAATATATCAACTAGTTACTCTGTTGTTGGGAGATAAGTAATGCATATTATGCTTGCATCAATCTTCTCCTTTTTGAAGTGTTTATACAATCTCAATATGTTTTGTTCTATCATGTAGAACAAGATTATGAGCTATAGAGATGACAACTTTACTGTCACAATAAATCCGTTTAGGTGTCTTTTGTGAAAGCTTCAATTCTTCAAGTATCCTTTTGATCTATATACATACCCTCACAAATTTCGTGGGCTAAGGATCTAAATTCTGCTTGAGGACTACTTCTGGCCACCACATTTTGTTTTTTGCTTTGCCATGTAACCAAGTTTCCTCCTACAAAAGAACAGTAACTAGAAGTAGATCTTCTATTTGGAGCACTTCCTGCCCAATATGCATTCGTGTACACTCCTATTTGGAAGTGATTGTGCTTCTTGAATAATATGCCTTTTCCAAGAGTTTCGTTTAAATATCTCAAGATTCTGTAGAAAGCTTCGAAATGAGTCGATCCGAGTGCATGCATAAATTGATTTACCATGCTTACGGTAAATGCGATATCAGGGCCCATATGTGATAAATAAATTAATCTTCCCACGAGTCTTTGGTATTGTCCTTTGTCCTTTATTTCCTGCTTTCACTTCGTGCAATTTCAAAATTGAGTTCGATAGGTGTTTCTGCAGTCCTGCACCTGAGTAATCCTGTTTCTCCTAGCAAGTCAAGAATATACTTTCTTTGATTTACAAACATCCCTTTCTTTGATCTTCCGAAGTCCATTCCTAGAAAATATTCCAATGTCCTCAGCTCCTTGATTTGGAACTTACTTGCAAGATTTTTCTTGAGATTGGCTAGGCTTGCTTCATCATGACCTGTGAGAATAGTATCATCTACATAGACAATCAAAATTGAGATTTTATTATTCTCAGAGTGTTTATAAAATATAGTATGATCTGCTTGGCTTCGAAGAAATCCATAACTAGTCACCACTTTTCCAAAATGCTCAAACCAGGCTCTTGGAGACTATTTGAGGCCATAAAGTGATTTTTTTAATTTGCTTATTTTACTACATCCAAGTTGTTTCTCAAAATCGGGTGGTAAGTTCATAAAAACTTATTCTTCAAGATCGCCATTGAGAAATGCATTTTTCACATCAAGTTGGTGTAATGGCCAATCTAAATTGACTGCAATAGATAGAAGAACTCGGATACAATTAATTTTTGCCACAGGAGCAAATGTTTCCTGATAATCAATTCCATATGTTTGGGGGAAACCTTTAGCAACTAGTCTGGCCTTGTATCTCTCAATATTACCATCGACATTACAGTTTATAGTAAACACCCATTTACATCCGACTGGTTTCTTATCTTTTGGTAACTCTACTATTTCCCTAGTGCCATTTTGCCTTAGCGCATTCATTTCCTCCATAATTGTTACTTTCCAATTTGGATCTTCTAAGGCTTCATGTATATTCCTTGAACAAACAAATAAGTTATCCTAGTGGTGAAGTCTTTATGACTATCTAAAAAATTTTGATATGAAACATAATTTGAAATGAGAAATTTGGTACAATTCCGAATGCCTTTTCTAATAGTTATGGGAATGTCAAGATCAGATACTCTAGGTAAAGTATTTTGAATATTTGAAGAAATGTTACCTGATTCTTCAATTTCATTTCCTTGAGTATCAGATTGGTTCTGTGAAGGATCAACTATCTGGTCCTGGTGCCTTTGATTGAATTTTCTTCTAGTATAAAACTTAAACTCAGGAATTTGATGAGTAGAATCATTTTGTAGTATTTCTCCCTTTGATTGAGAAGTTTTTATACTAGGCATAAAATTAGGACAGATAAGACTAGGAAGAGGAACATCCCAAAAATTATCTTCTAATTCCAAATTTGGTTTCTCCCCCTAAAGAGAATTTTGGGTAAAATAAGATTGATTTTCCAAAATGACACATCCATCTCACAAAAAAAAAATTGTGTTTGAGAATCAAAACATTTATAGCCCTTTTGACTTGATGAATAACCCAAAAAAATGCATTTAATAGCTATATGATCAAGTTTTGATCGAAACTGAGTAGGTATGTGAACATAAACAATACACCCAAAAACTTTGATAGGAAGTCGTGTTATGATATGTATATATATATGTGTTATTATGTATTTGTCCTTAATAGTAATTGTACATCCTTTAAGGTTAGAT
>JAOANK020000059.1:1265343-1281238 GCA_026257165.2 Telfairia occidentalis | reverse complement strand
TGCACACATATATATTTTTCTATAAAAAAAAAAAGCCATCAAATCGCTTTCATAATGTAACAGAACTTCAGGTTCTAAACTCTCTGTCTCTTATCTCAAATCAAATTTGTAAATTTATTGAGATACTTGAAAATAAGACTTTCCAATGAAAATTTATTTTACACATATTGTAATTGTACAATAAAATTTTGAAATGATTGGATATTTTTTTTTTCAGTAGGGATTGACTTCTGAAAATCCAAAAAATTGTAGTGTGAACGAGAAATGATGTGCGGTCAAATTGTTTAATAGCAAATTGCGATCGGCAAATGAAGAAAATTCAAAAGGGTTTTGGATCCTTCACTGAAACTTGCAAATCGTTTCTCTCTTTCTTTTCTTTAAATACAACGCCCCCCATTTCCATCTCTATTATTTCAGTTGCAGCATAAAGAGCTTTTTCCGTAGTTTTATTTCTTTTCTTTTCTCTCTTTGTTCTTCTGCAATTTGTTTTCAGCTGCCATTCATGGGAACTGAAGGTCCACCCGGAGGGGGAACGAATAATGATGGCTCCAACGATGTTTGTCCCTCTTTCTCTCTGTACTTTTTTTACCCCTGTTTCGATTGAAAATCGAATCAAATTGAAAGTCATTGAGGGTTTCTGATTTTTTTCCCCTATTTTTAGGAATTTCATTTCACTTTCCATGAGAATCAGTACATGATATTTGAATGATTTTGAAAGAAATTGTAGTGAGAAGTAATCTGTATTGTCTATTTCCGTCAGTTCATTTTAGTGGGAATGTTCGTTAACTATGGCCATTGAATCAATCTGTTTGTGATTAACTCTTTTCTTCTTCAATTGGTTTTGGTTTCTTAATCCGTTTTGAATTTTTTAAATCATCATATTCCAATGATCTAGTCATATTCCCCTTCTTGGCTTCTGCTAACTTAATGTTTCTCTTGATAACGTTAATGGTTTGTCCTTGTTTATTTATAAATTGCGTTTTCTTGCACAACTAGAACAAAACAAGCTGGGTTTTGTGGTGCCGTTTCATACACATCGCCAAATTCTGACCTTAGAGATTATTTTACTTTATTATCATGATGGTGAATATGTTTTCTAATAACTTTTAAAACTTGTGCTTGTGGGACCAATGAGAAAAACCAGTATCATGGGGATTCTTCCTATGATGTATTTAACTTATTTCTTTATGCTAATTTCAACACTTGAAGTTGAAGAATTGAGTTTCAGATAGATTATCATAATAGATTAGACTAATATTTTTGCACCAGTCTTTCTTTTTGTCTGGTTGTTAACAGCAACAGCTCTGGTTTCTGCTTGTTTTTCTTCCCCTTTTTTAAATGATGGAAAATAGATAGTTTGGGAGAGAGAGAGATTGGACCAATTGTCAAATCTAGATTCATATTTTCGTTTCTTTATGCTGTCTTGGTGTGTAAGAACTGGCAACATGTGGTCTTTGACTTTGATTGATGGTGTCACTTTGTGGCCATTTGTCCACATATTTGAAATCTGAGAATGGCTGAATCGGCAGTATTGACTCGAAGACTTGGCCAAATGGCCTGTGGGCCTGATTGCCAAAAAGATTTTAGGGTCATTCATTGAAATTTGAAACATGAAGCACAAAAAAGTGAACCTTTTTCGGAGACCCCTTCAAAAGTAACCCACATCATGGTTTAATCGTATTACTTTAATCTGAGGGATTTTTCAGATTAAGATATTCTTATTTAACACCGATCCCCTAAAATAGTAATATTATTACACAAACAAAACCACTTTTGAGTGGCAAATTTTATTGAGAAGACTGAGTTTGACCAACTCCAAACTCTTTGTCTAGAGGGGTCCGTTTGTTAAGAGAAATGGATTATGGTTTTTCTGTCTTTGCTTTTTGATTGCTTGTTCTTTCTTATGCTTGTCATTGAAATGTTTTCTCGTTTTTGGGCTGATTGATAGGGCACTGGTATTATTAAAACGAAGGGACAAAAGACAATAGACGATTGGCTTCCAATTACTTCTTCAAGGAATGCAAAATGGTGGTATTCTGCCTTCCACAATGTTACCGCCATGGTTGGTGCTGGTGTCCTCAGTCTTCCATCTGCAATGGCAAATCTTGGATGGTAATAAGTTCAACCCAGATAGTGGATAAAACATGGTGCAATTCTAATTAGATACAAATATAACTACCCTGGGTTAGCCTGATGGCCTTTAGAACTTAGAAGGAACGAGGTTAAACCATGACGGCCACTTAAAATTTCAAAATCGTACTAATTATAATTATGGATATCAGATTTCTGACAAATACAGATACAGCACTTTTGTATTATATTGAAAATAAATGTGAGCTAGTTTGTCCTGCATATGCTTTGTGAACTCTGTTTGACATTGATCCAATGCATCAAAATTTGCAGGGGTCCTGGTGTGGCTGTCTTGGTATTGTCATGGGTCATCACTTTATACACATTATGGCAAATGGTGGAGATGCATGAAATGGTACCTGGGAAGCGATTTGATAGATACCATGAGCTTGGTCAACATGCATTTGGTGAGAAATTAGGCCTTTATATTGTGGTGCCTCAGCAACTTATTGTAGAAGTTGGTACCAACATAGTTTATATGGTCACTGGGGGGCAATCGTTGAAAAAGTTCCACGACACCGTGTGCCCGAGCTGCAAGAGTATCAAATTAACTTACTTCATCATGATCTTCGCCTCGGTTCACTTCGTACTCTCCCACCTCCCCAACTTCAACTCCATCTCTGGTGTTTCTTTGGCTGCAGCTGTTATGTCCTTGACGTATGATGCTCTCAAACACTTTTTCTTCCATGCCATTGAATATTTAGGCCTTTGATTCATGGAAGAGAATCCAAGTTTATGCTGATTGCTATACTTGAAAAGTAAACAAGAGAAACTGACCTTGATTTCTTGATTGGTTTGCAGTTACTCAACGATTGCTTGGACAACTTCTGTTGCAAAGGGTGTTCAGCCAGATGTGGAGTATGGATACAGAGCCAGTACTACACCTGGGACAGTATTTAACTTCTTGAATGCCCTGGGAGATGTGGCTTTTGCATATGCAGGGCACAATGTAGTGTTGGAGATTCAAGCAACCATTCCATCGACTCCAGAAAAGCCCTCTAAAGGACCCATGTGGAAAGGAGTCCTCGTCGCGTATATAGTTGTTGCTTTGTGCTACTTCCCTGTTGCATTGATTGGATATTGGATGTTTGGAAATTCTGTCAAAGAGAACATTCTGCTCTCACTAGAGAAACCTGCATGGCTTATTGCAATGGCTAACTTGTTTGTTGTCATCCATGTTATAGGAAGTTACCAGGTAATGTTATCAATCTCTGTCAAATCTAAGTCGATATGTCTCAAAGGGCTAGTCGTTCGACGATCGACATAATTATACTAACCGTATTTGTTTGCATGACTGCAGATATATGCAATGCCAGTGTTTGACATGATAGAAACTGTATTAGTGAAGAAACTGCATTTCAAGCCTAGATTTGCCCTTCGATTTATTGCTCGTAATATATATGTTGGTTAGTAAACTTCTACTCTTTTCCTGCCCTATAGAACAAACAATGCACATGTTAAACTTAACTGGTTGAATGGTTCTAATCGTTTTATCCTTCGATTTACTGCAGCACTCACAATGTTTATTGGCATCACCTTCCCTTTCTTTGGTGGTTTACTTGGATTCTTTGGAGGATTTGCCTTTGCCCCTACAACATATTTCGTAAGCTCAACTTTTCACTTTTGCTCATATTCCTTTTCCTTCTCTTTCTCTTTCGTGCAGAGGGTCTCGGTCCTCAAACACGAAAAATAAAACTATCCCAAGATTTTCTTCTGTGAAGAAATTACAATACATGCTACTTATCCTTCTCATTTCATTTTGCTTTCTCAGCTTCCCTGTATTATATGGCTCATCATTTACAAACCCAGAAAATTCAGCTTATCTTGGTGGACTAACTGGGTAAAGTTCTCTTCTTGGAGAATGCTTTCATTTGTTCTGATTCTGATAGTTTCTTTATATAAGTTCCTTCAAATTCAAGTGATGCTAACATTCTCAGCTCATCGTCGGTTTCAGATATGCATCGTATTGGGAGTGCTTCTAACGGTTATATCACCTATCGGCGGGCTGAGAAATATCATACTTCAAGCCAAGCACTACCAATTCTACTCATGAATTACCATCCAACTGCTTCACAGTGAAGCAGTAATGGAAGAAGCAGATGATGATAGTGTCCATAAGTATGTTTGTAAAGTGATAAAGTTTATCACTTTTTATGAGAAGATAGATAAAATCTTAGCGTTCAAACTATCTTAGAGAGGGATTTACACTATAACTATACATTCTGTGTCTTCGCTTCGCAAATACAAGTAATTTCCATGTTAGCTTCTGCATTCAGAGTACAGTTCAAAATTTTTTGAACATTATCCACCATCAATGGAACAGTTTTGCTTCAATTTACTTGGCTTCAGTTCTCTCTAGTTTATCAGAAACAAGACAACAGATGGGCAACAGAACCATGCATCCAACAGGCCACAAAATCCTCAATTCATTATGTCACTTTTTGGACATTATTATTTTGCCTAGTTGTAGCTTAAAAAAAGAACAGTCAGAATCCACAAATTATTATTAAACAAATGTGTCTAAATCATATCAGGCTAAAATAACACAGGAATTCACAATATATATATATATATATTAGAAAAAGAGCTACATGGAAAAGAACAATAAAATACTCAGTGAAGAAGCACAATAAGAGCATCTTATTTCCAGAGAGTAAGAAACAAACACCACTGACCACAAAACTCCTCTTCTCCATTGTTGCAGACCAAGAAAAAGTAAGAAATTTTGATACCCTTTAGCCTTCTGTGAATGATAATCGAATCTAACAACAATTAAAAGAAGGTGAAGCTCAATTGCTTTCTACCTCCTCTTTTTCTACTTCTTCTTCTTCCCCAGATGTGGGTTGAAACAAACACCACACAACTCTTCTCCATTGTTGCAGACCAAAAAGAAAGTGAGAAATATTGATGATACCCTTTTCCCCTCTGTCAAGAATAACAAAATCTAACTACAATTACAATCATAAGAAGGAGAAGAAACCCAATTGCTTCCTTCTACCTCATCTTCTTCTTCTTATCCAACCCACTGCTCCTCTCTCTGTATAACTCAACCCAGAGATTCGTAATCCACAAAATACTTACAGAAATGGCAGTCGCCACAACAAAAAGCCAAGACATCCAAACCCATTTAGGAATCACACTTTCAGCTCCGCCATTGACGAAGAACTCCCCCATCTTGTAAAGAAAATACGGCCCAATAAATCCCCTCACAATCGAATACAGCACATAAAAAGGAGGAGACAAAAGATTATAAACTCTCGCGGCGAACTCCGCGTCTCCTCTCCGCGCCCTGGCCAGCGTCCAGGCGTTCTGGCAAAAGCTAGTGACCTCGGCGAGAATCAAAAGAACAAGAATCGCATAAGCGCCATGGGAGACGAAGTAACGGCAAGTGAGGAAGACAAAGAGAGTGACCAAATGATGGGCGATGAAGAGTAAATCCCCAGGGAAGAAGATGAGATAGTGCAACAGATCCATGAGAAAGTAGGCGATGCTGTAATCGAGGACAGAGTTTTGGAGATCGGTGTTCGGTGACGCGAAACCGCGGCCCGCGTCGCCGAGAATGGCGACGGAAGCTAAGAACACGGCGGGTGTGCCATGGGCAAGGGAAATTGCGCAACTAGAAGCTTCGGGCCGGATCTTAGGGCTCCAATTACGGAAGATTACGAAATAAGCAACGAGGTAGATCGTGAAAAAGATTGAAAAGAACAACGGGAGATGGAAATGGTGATGGGTTTCCATTGAAACCCGTCGTCGTCCGTCCGGTGCTCGGAATCGGAGGAAGATGAACTTCGCCGGCGATTGATCGGCTAAGAAAAAAAGATAAAGAGGGAAATCAAATGGAGGAAAAGGGAGGGAAGGGATTGGAATTGGGGATTGTTGGGAAAATCAATTCAACATCGAGATTAGGGTTTTTGGATTGGAAAGAAGGTAACTCAATAAATAAACGAAGATGGAAATTTTTGTTTTTCCTTTTTATCTGCAGAATCTGAAATAAAGAGCCACTGAAAACGTTGCATCCATATTCACGAATAAATGTTACGAATTACGATATGTTCCAAAAAAATATAAACTCTAAGGATGTAAAGAAGCGTTAAAGAACTTATTATTATTTTTTTTTTGTACTCAAATCGAGTATGGGTAAACTGGTTGAATGACATATTTCTCTGATTAATAGGTCATGGGTTCAAAGTTCCCACCCCACATGTTATTGAAGTTAAAAAACGAATATTTGACACAAATTCAATTAGAGAATTATTCATGAGTTAACTTTTACAATAAGATCTCTCACAATCTCATCAACACACTCATTACACACAAATTGCTCTTGATTAACTAAACTGAAGGAAGAGCAAGGACAAAAACTGCACAAAATTTCACAGAATGACCTAGAATACAACATTACATATATATAAAAGGAAGTACTGACGGCTAGGGTGACAAAACAGTTTTATTGCGATGGTGAAGCGCTGTAAGTAGTGTCTCGATACTACGAAGATAGGCGTGATCATTTAGCGTATGTGTCGAGACGACATTGTCTTCTTAACCTTCAGGCTCCAGCAGCGTCAAATCTTCCTTCTTTTTCACTTGGTCATGTCTTCACATTCACGAGCTTCCCATGGGCAATGATATTAATGATTCGGCTCCACAAGAGACAACATTGTCCTCTCGACCTTCAGGTTCCAGCAGCGTCAAATTCTTCCTTCTTTTTCACTTAGTCATGTCTTCACATTCACGAGCTTCCCATGGGAGATGATATTGATGATTCGGCTCCACAAACTCAACAAAATTTTAGGTCTTTAACGTTTTATATATATATTCTTTTAATTTTGAAAATTTTGTAAAGAGAAATTAACGAGGAAATTTTTAAATTGTTAACTTTTTATATAATTTTTTAGAATCAACAAATCCTTAAAAACCTTGAGAGGTTAACTAATTGTTGTAGGAAGAATATTGAGTTGCATACCACTATTTAAAAATTTGACAAATAGGAGAAAATAATACAAAAAAGAAAAAAAAAATAAATAGTTGTCAAATTTATAATAGTAGTATGTAAGAATATGGGCATAGCTATATTCAGCCAAGCATCTTGGTATGTATTTTGTATTTTTTTTCTTTTCTAGGTTCAATAATTGCGAGGCTGAAGGATCGAACTATTGACCTTTGCAATAGTAATACATGTTTTATCCATTGAGTTATATTCGAATTGGCTTGTATAACTCTTTGTAGTTCAACTGGTCGAAGCATTATTAGACTACACGTTCAAGTCTCGACCTTTGTTTTGTTGAGCTCAAAATAATAATAATAATAATAATAAAACTTTGTATTTTAAATTGCATCAAAAGAGAAATGGTTGGATCAGGTGATCCAATGAAGTAAACCTTGTAGAGGGAATTAGAATGAAAATTGTAAAAGGTTAGGTTATAGTAAGCAACCTGTTTCCATAAAAGAAAAGTAAATCTCAAGTAAACTTTTGCAATGACGTAATTCAAAGGTAATCTAGTGCTCAAAAAACAAAAATCAAATAAATAAATATTTTTTTAAAAAACAAAGTAATGGGAAAATGTTAATTTCCATTTATAAAGGTAGGTTTAGTAGGTGAACTTTCACATCAACTTATATTTCTACTCTCTAACTATATGCTTTTTTTTTCTTTTTAAAGTATTGCTAACCATCTGCATTGAATTATATTTCAATTAAAAAATGAATAACTTAAAAAGATGTTTATTGAAAATCTCAATAATATAGATAAAAATTATTTATATAATAAGATCCAAAACATAATTTCATACATTTAAAAAATGTAAAGACTAACCATAGTACGAAAACAAAATTTCAACTCGTATTATTTGAAGGGCTAAATTATATAAAACGCCCCTATTTAGGTAGTTGAGTTTAAAAAATTTTCTTAATATTTTAAATTTGTAAATTTTATTTAATCCTTAAATTTATTTATAAATAAAACTATGAAAAATATTTTTTGTAATTGAAAATTTTAAAACGCAAGGGCATAATCGAAAAGTACATAAAATTGGAGTAAAATTTAAGCGAAATGAATTAAACAAAATGTCTCTAGCATACGTGCAATTCTATAACCATTTTAGCGTATGAATTTTACTAAAACAAATTTAAAAATTGAGTAAAGTTGAAAGTTCTAAAAAGTTAAAACCACAAGATATTTTGGATAATTTATCCTAGAGATCCAATATTTCAAACCAATAATCACCCAACCTTAATTGAATTATTTAATTAAATTACAAAATAGATAATTTAATATTCTTATTAAATGCAATGCAACACCAGGGTTATGATGAGAACCCTAATGAATATTTATGGAAAAAAATTTACCCTAAACTAAACATTTATAAATATAAAAATCAAAACAAAATAAATGTAAAGTTGAATCACAATGAAGTGATGTCAACATCAACATGTATTACTTTAGGAGAAAACATTTTAAATCTATGAACATCTACCAATCCGAGCATAGATCAATAGATAAAGACATGTACTACCATCGCAGAAGTCAATAGTTCAATTCTCATCGCCACAAATGTTGAACCAAAAAAAATGATGATCATCCAACAGAGTTCGATTCAAGACTCGTACAATGTGACGGGCAATTTTGTATCATGGGATAAAAGAGAGAAACTAAAATTAGGGTTTCACTCCCACCCTGGTTAGGTAGTGCTAAAACTAAATATTGTTTTCATTGTTGGTAGACCCATTTGCATGTTTGAAGTATCAATGTACAACACAGACAAGTACTGGCAAAAGGGAAGGGGAACTTTCGCAAACTAATTGAGCAAAATCACAAGCAAAACAGACCCCTCCTCAAGCCCCAACTAATCAGAAGCCCTGCAAATTGATGCTTCTATACTGTAACCAATCAGAAACACTGCTTTCTCTTCTATCCTTCCTACTTTTACCTAAAATAAATAACAAATGATCAGGAGGCACAGCTATTTCTTCAGTCGAAGGATATATTCCATTCATTGCCCTGATCAATTCTATCATGAATTCAACATTCACACTAGTTTATCCTCTAATCAATTTCACCCTCTTCTACATCTTTTATAGAGTTTGAAGTGTAATTTGGCTCGTTCTCCTCATCCTCTTCGTCTGCTTTGATGAATAACCCCAGCTGTTCCAATGGATTGCTCCCTACGAATTTGAAACTCCCCAGGCCATCTTGTGAGTGATCGGGGCTTGTCTCGTCAACAGAGCTCGGTAACTGCTCGATAGGAGGGGCTCTAAGCATGTCCAAGTCTTCCAGGAACTGGGAGTTCTCATCTATGATAACAGTTTTCTCCATCTGCATTATAATTATATATATATCAAGTTAATCAGTCAAAACTAGGGAGTTCTTGGTGATTTCTCAGCACTTAGGACTAGACTGTAATTTACCTGCAGCAACGCTTGTCGCGCTGCTTCTCTCTCGAGTTCCCTCTTTCGTTTAGCCTCGGCTGCAGCTTCTGCTTCAGCTCGTCTTTGTGCATCTTGTGCAGCCTTTGCTTCTGCTTGTAGTCGTGCTTTTTCTACATTTCATGTTAAAAAAATTGTGAACACGAGCAAAATATTCAATTACATGCAAAAGTACATTCTAAATCACCAGAACAAAGCCAATCAAATTTACAAGTCCATCCAACTACCTTTCCTCTGCTCCAGTTCCAGTTCCTCCCTCTCCCGTCGCAACTTCTCAGGATCACCCTTGTCACCCTGATCTCAACCCAGATCAAAATGCACACCATCCAGATCAAAACTCGCAATCTCTCATTGCAAAATCCATATAAAGTAGTAGGATTTTAAACAAGTAGCCCATATTTTGAACCGACCTGTGTCATTGTCTTTTCTTTAGCTCTTAAAATTGTATCAGCAAATCGGTTTTTTAGCAGAGCAGCCCGGTAAAGCCTCTCAGGGGAGACCGGCTTCTCAGATGCAGTATAGTTACCTGCAATGTTGATAAAAAGCATTAATTGGGATGTACTTTCAGGAGAGGTAAAATCTCTCGACTCTTTAGCTCACCATCCTGATTGGAATCTGACTCAGTAGAACGAGGCTTGTAGGAAGTCTGCTCAATTAGTTCGTAGCCACCTTCCGATTCTGTACAAAGACACTAAATAGCATGAGTAACAAAGCAAATGCATCAACAATGAGTATCATGCAAAATAACGATAAAGAACAAAATTTCAGATGTGTCAAGAAAATTAAGGAATTATTTAAACCGTGAAGCATACACATATGCAAGAACATGTTTATTTTTATTTCTAAAACATATATTATTTTAATACTTGTCAATGATTATCGTGCTAAAAACTTGTTTTCATTTATGATGGGTATGTTCTTCTAATAAGATACTTGAGATACATTCAAACCAACATATCAATTTACTTATTGATTCAACATCTTAACAAATAAGAAATTTTAATGTTAATAAAATAAAATATTTATGCAATCATATGTATTTCAAGCTCAAAATATTCATGTGTATTCTAACACATGTTTATTGTGCTTAACAAGTGTTCAACATATGCTAATAAGTGTCAGACTTATGTTCAATTTGTCCAACTAGTGTCTAACATGTTTATTGTGCCTAACAAGTGTCAAAGTGTCCAACACTTAAAGACATAAGCACGTCGCCCAACTATAGTGTTCATGCTTCATAGATCAAAACAATGAGATACATGAAAACTCTCAAGAATTCAGAAGAGCGTTTTATCAATTAGTAGTAATGTCCATAATAGCAGAAAACAAATGATGTCAAGAAAAAAGAATTATTTTAAGATTTGTCATTGAGATCTAAGTTATGAAGCGTATACATGCATCAACAAATGAACACACTAATACAACCTTTTTCTTAATCATTTGAGATTAAAATTAAAAAAAACAATAAAAACCCACCCCACCGTATTGACGACAATTATGTCTATTACAACATTTCATCTAAAGAACAAAAAAATTGTTAAACAATCAAGAAACCCTTTATTTCAGACAAGAGCAGAACAAAGGAAAGACAGAATGACAAGTATGATCACTACATGTCAATGCTTGGGGAGATGCTTCAACAGACTATTCAAAGATTAGTCCCAAAAGGCTGAATCTATTCTTTCTTTATTGAGAATAATAATCGGAAATCACAGTGAAAACAACACAATTTCTACACTTCGGAACATTTATGGCATAATCTACTTCCAAACAAAATGCATATACATATTGAAGCTGAATTTTCTTTTAGTATGAAAATAATATATATTTTTTAAAATTTTATATTTAAAAATGATGCATCGACATGTCAATGTCCACAAGGAGCAGAAAAACTTATAGTTCATATTCAATACTTGTCCAGCCAGCACAGAGTTATCTATTTCATGAAGCTAAAGATGGGTATCACAGAATCCAGTTTCTTTATAAAGGGAACAGGGAAGAAGGATAAAAAGAACACCCACGATTCCTTTCAAGAGGTTCATCCGAAGTTGTAGTTTCAATTAATGGACCTTCGGAGGCAATGCTCTCTGGAACCTGTTGATAATAGCCAATAAGAAAAGAAATCAACAACCATCTGACCCCCATTAAACAATACAAGCAAAGAAAAAAATTGGCCAGAGGCCAACCATTTGACAACGAATTACTAATCAATACCTGCTCATGCACTGAAATTGGAGCTTTATCACACTCAGAATCATTTTCAGAACTAGAAAAATCTGAATCTGCTGATTATAGACGAGATTGACAATGAAGTAGGTCAGATAACAAAAAGGCTGCACATTAAACGATGATAAACAGCAAATGTTCCACTCATTTATCAACTCATGCAAGATACAGACTAATTAGCTGTAATAGCTGTAATACCCATTAATTAAAGAACTCCTTCAGTGGTGTTAATCGCTATAATAAGTATCACAGCTAAAAGATTTTTATCCTGCAAAATGGCAATGACAACATGCCATGACAGAGGTACCTATACAAGATAAAGAATGGGAAACTTGACTAACTCTTTGAATTTCTTGAGCTCGTGCATTTTCTGTTTCTATGGATAGAATCACTCTTCTCTATCTCCATAGGAGCACAACTTGAAACAGGAGCTTCATGTCCACCGAGGTTGACATCCTCATCAATAGGCCCACTCCCTAAAAATTGCAATGGGAAGGAAAATAGGGTAAAGAAATGTAGGAAAACCAGGTCGATAGTATCCATGGAGAAATCAAGATAGGCCTAAGACCTTTAGATGGTTGCATTGATGAGTTGCTTACACCAGAGTCGTTCAACATCTGCAACTGAAAGTACTAAATTATTTAAAACAAAAGCATTCAGATGCATACAATGATTACGATAGAACACCAATGTTGAAGTGGAAGAAATACCTCTATCACACAAGGTTCAGCACTGCCATTATTCTTTTGTTTCTCCTGAAAATGATCATCTAGAAGCTTTCGCAATTTGAAAAGTGTATCATCACTGAGATCATCAATATCAATCTCAATTTCATCTTCTCCACATTCCCTTCCACCATTACTCTGCTCTCTCAAGAAATCAATTATGTGCAGGGGCATATCTCCTAACAATGACTCCAACTCTCTCCCCAGATTTAGCTTTTCATCGTCCGTCATTACATATTTTGTGGGTATGGGTGTAACTTCTTGGGGCTTAGAAGCAACTTTCATCTTTTTTGTAGGCATGTGCTTAACAGTCTCAACATCTTCTCGAGGTCTGGATTTAGTTGGCAATGCATTGCCATCAGTTTTTGGCAGTTTCTTCTCAATAGCTTTCCATCTCATATCAAAAAATGTATGGAGAACATCAGCCATAAAGTGCACATCATTTTCAGGTGGGTTGTAAGTCATTGCATTGGAAAAAGTAAGCTTCACGTCAGCAAGAAAATCCAATGGGCTTGAGTATGCCCCAGACGATAACTTGCTTTTCACTGTCCCCAAATCCATTGGGTGCTTAATAATTGTGAAATAATCAGGGATATTTAACTTCACTATATCAACAGGAGAGTTAAATACCCAGCCAAACTGGTGTTCCATCACCCTTTTCAGAAGTTGTTCACATTGTTTCATCAAAATTGCTGAAGTAGTGTTTTTGGTGATGGGTACAGTTGCTTGCACAGTAGACGCAACTCTACCCATAGCAACCCGACTGCATCCGTGCCCTTTCTTATGACTTGGAGCATTAGATTTCTTCCGTTGCCCTGAAGTCAAATTTGAGGTATTTCTAATGTTTTCAGTGGATGGCCCATTGCGTACATTGCTACAACTAAGAATATCACTCGAAGATGATACTGTAAAACTATTTGTTCTGAGCAATTCTACTTTCTTTCTGAGCGTCTGAATCTGTTCAAGTTCTTTTTTCAACCTATAAACCAAGTCCTTCCTGTCAGACTGCAATAGGTTTGACAAAGAAACCACTTGAGTTGGAACACGCAAAGCTTCACGACTATCAGAATTAAAACTGATACATCTCCTCATTGGGGTACTAGAAACTTCTGATGCGGCAATTTCAGGATCAATCCTTCCCGAGCTTCCAGAACCCTCTGATTCACCAAGGTTGCGAAAGGAACTATTGCCATAGTATCTTTCCGGGTATCTAATATTCCTTTCCGTCCTCATATCCATTTATATGAACCACCTGCTGCTTCAGTAGCGCCTGAGATCAATTCTGCTTTAAGAATGCAATCACTAACTGAACACGGGCGTGATCATGCAGCTCTGCAAATAGATTAATCACGCCAAACCATTCAGGCTAAACCTGAAGAAAATGAAAATACCTAGAACGAAAATTTCTCCCGAAAGTTGCCCAAAAGCTAATTCTTCACCACTCAGCTGAACTCAATACCAACACTTCCGTTCATTAACTCACGAATAAAACCAAGAGACAATAACAAGATAATTAAAGCATAAAAACAAACCACATCAATTTTTTTTTTCAATTTTAAAAGAACCACAAGTCAATAGTACAAATTACGAAAAAAAGAAACAAGTAGATCCCATCCCAATACTTTTTCTTTACAAATAAACCGAGTACAACAAAACCCCCCAAGATTTGACCATCCACAAACGGCCAAAGAAGAAAAAAAGAGCAAAATTCGAAATCAGACGACAGCCCTAGATGAATTACCAGTAGCCACACAAGCTTCACAGTAAATCCCAACAGCTTCACGCAACGAAACTCCTCCCACTGGCCTCCTCTAATCGAATCCCGAGGACAAGCAAAGAACTAAAGAACCCCCCCCAAAAAAAATTCCAATCGAGCAGCGTAGATCAAGAGCCGCCACAAAACCCCGAACTCCCAATCGAACTGCAAACCGAAACAATCGCTGTAAACAGAATCTAAACCTGGAATCGACGAAAACTTCCGGCAAAACAACGAAATCCCAGTCGAAATTCCAAGATCGAAGAGAAGAAGAAAAAGGAAGCGCGTCGAAAACCTAGAGAGAGAAAGTGAGAAAAGAGAGAGAGAAAGAGAAGTGCGAGCCCTCACTCTCCAGTCTACTATGCTAAAACGCCGCCCCCGCGACTTTTCCACACGGGCTCGTGCAAATTGGACGGCTGGGATTGAAGCCACCATCGAGTCGATTTGGTAATCGTGGCCGTTGGATGGGCGATTCTAGTGGGCCGGGCCGGGGTTGGGGGTCCCTTAATTTTGCCAGTCGGTGAGAAAAGTAAATGACGGTGGAAATTGGATTGGCTTAAATTAAGGGAAGTCATTTAAATGCAAAATTCTATACGGATCTGGAAATATCTGACGTAATATATGATTGGATGTATATTAGAGATCTTTTTCTTTGCTCTTTCAAGAAGCTGCTCGAGAGCTTGTGGACGACATGTCGTTCTCTCAACCTTTGCAGTCGTACTTATTGCCTTTCTCTTCAATTATTGTTTTTTTTTTTTAAAGAGATTCAATTATTGTATTTTCAAGTTTAACATCGCTTTAAATTCTAAAATAAATTCCTCAACTTTTAAAAATATTTAGGCTAAACTAAAGTTGCCAGCATAGCTCAACTAATTAGTTCAACTAAAATATTATGAATTCGAATTTCTACTTTCGAAAAAAAAAATTGTTAAATTACAAGATTAATCTTTGAATCTGTTGGTTTATAGCAAATAAGTCCTTAAACTTTAAAATGTGTTATTGAACTTTCAATTTTGTGTTGGATAGAAAAATGTCATGTTGAACCCAAAATTGAAAGTTTTAAAACTTTCACACATTTTTTAAGTTTAGGAATCTATTAAATACAAAATTAATTGTTCATAGCCTTATTTGACATTTTTTAAAGTTCGTGAATCTATTTGACACAAACTTGAATGCTCAAAAACTACTATCTAATATGTTTCTAAAATTTTAAAGTTTAAAATATCTAATAAGCTTTAAAATTTAAATCTTATGTTCGATTAATCCTCATCGTATTCATTATTTTTTATTAAAAAAAGGTTTAAAAAAAAATATTAGACGCGAAATTGAATTTTGTTTTGTATGAGGTCATGACTTATCAAAACACAATATCATATGTCAAAGTAAATTTGAACCGAAAACCTCTTAACTTAAAATAAGTATAGATGCATTAATTATTGAACAATAAAATGGTGAAAATGCTTTGTATTTAACTTATACGTCATTTTAAATCATGATTTTTCAAAAGCAATAACTTAATCTCTAAGATCAATTTGGTCTTTCTGAGTTATGCAAAAGTTGACATTTCTTTTTCTATTACCTTTAATAGGGGTGAACAAACCTTCCAAAAAAAATGCCCTAATCGATCAAAACGGAC
>JAOANK020000059.1:1245861-1258091 GCA_026257165.2 Telfairia occidentalis | reverse complement strand
GCATAATGCAAAGAGTAGGGTACCCGACACCCCGATAATCAATAAAGAATGAAATTGTTCGGAGTTGCATTCAAAAAGTTTCATCAAACTGACCTTATTTTCAGCTTCACGTTGGGATGGAGGATTTTGCATAGCAGTTCGGTATTTGCAACATCATAAACAGATATGCGACCACTGCTGGAAGAATTATCTACAACTACAAGGGAGTGGAAAGAGATGATACAGACAGTGCAAAGACAATAATGTGAAATTCGTAACGAACACAAGCGGGTTGTGTATACCTTAATTATCTCAACAAGGGGGCGTACGGAGCTGGGCATGGAGATACAGTGTGATCTGGTAACTGATTTATGAAATCGATCGTCACTTGCAAGCATGAATGGAGGATTTTCTTTTCTAGTCTAACAAGCTGGGTAGCAACTCGCTTCTTCGGGTTCAAATTACCATCGGCCAACTGACCAAAAAAACCGGTAAGCCAAAGTGAAGAATTATAGGTAAATCAAATAACCAGAAGGCAAAAAAAAATTACGAGAGCCTCGTCTTCATTCAAGGTAGTTGGGTAGCCATCCAGTCGCCTCTCGAAATAATCAGCAACTTGGTCCAGCATTGCTCGTTCCATGCAGGGGCTCACCTACAAAGAAATGTTTCAATTCAACATAGGTGGATTGGTCAGGATTCGTTCACAAGTGCTCTCAAAAACTGTCTGCCCCATTGAAACTTGTGGAAAAAAGATGCGGGCATGGCCATGGTGATGATCAATATATCATATAATTAAAGTATTTATACATCTTAATCTAGGCATCAACATTGGTATCAGAAATATTTCACATCCTTTGTCTGGGAAAGACAAACTTGGACCAACAAGCCAAGGAAGATGTAGCTAACTGTATGCCAACAACAACCAGCTAGGTTGATCTACTGGGATTGGCCACTAAAAAAAACATAAAGAAACTTTGGAAGAATAATTTGAATGCCACGGTTGACGGCAATCATCTATCTAAGATATCAAAATCTCACATGTTTCCTAACAACTAAATATTGTAGGATCGAGCATTTGTCCTAGGAGATCAGCCAAGATGCACAACCCAAACACTCATTATATAAAAATAATAAGATTAAAAAAAAAAATCTGTATGCTAACAGTGATCTAGATACCAAAATTCAGAAGAAAGAATCTAAAATTCTAATTAAAGATTTTTTTTCACTTAAGTTCTATGAAAGATTCAATCCTTAAACAAGTAAAAAGAATGCAGGGACAAGAAAAACTTACAGGACAGATTGGACCTTCAGAAGAAATAACAGACTGCATTTCTGAAGGATCCGTAACATAGCCAAGCCGAAGATAAGGAAGCATGTCTAAGACAGCTTCCTTCTCCTTTCCGGCATAAACCTGTATCAGAAATAAAATTTCAAGAAAAGCAACAACTCATTACCTTCAGTTATGCCAGTATTTTAAATTCATACATGAAAAACTTGTATTGATAATCTGCCATTTCTTTGAGCAACCATCCTTTTATCCTGATACTGAGGATCTTCAGTATTCAAAGCTGCCTGAAACATAAAGGACAAGAACATTAAGAGACATTTATCCAAAAGACTACTCACAATCAAACACTAAGCTGTACTTACCTCAACTACTAAGCGGTCGTAGCGATTATCTTCATCAACAAAACCATAATTCAGGAGTAACTTTGAATTAGGCTGTGGCCCACACCTGTTCTCAAGAGTTTGAACAAGAATGAAAATCTGTCTAAAGGAATTAAAAGCTAGGGTACACAAACAAAAACATGAATGGATAAGCGATACTGTGAATAGTTGCATAAGCGATCCTGTGAATAGTTGCATAATTTCAATCGGATAACAAACTTACCAAACAACGATTGATTCCCCAGCCTTGTACGGACGATCAACCACTAGTTCCACGGCACCATCAACAGCAGTTAGCATTGCCTTGCAATTGCTTCTATAAGCCAACAGCGGAGGGCCAAGAGGAACCAAAGCAAATCTTCGAGCCAAACTTACTTTCTGAATTCAATAAGCCTTTAGATAATCAATTTGGAAGCTTCTTAAGAACAGAGAAATTTTAAAAATAATGCTTCCTGGAGAAAACAAGTGAACTTGCTATTCAGAAGAGTAGAGCTTTCTTTTTTCCGTTTGACAACAAACTGAAGAGTTTCATTATCAAAAAAGGGGAAATACAAAAACATGGAGATCAGGAACTTCATCCAACTAACCAATTCCCTTCCAATTATTTAACCATGAAGGTAAAAGAGGACCATAATGCCGGGGGAAAATCATATGGATTATGTGCTGGTTAGCTTATTCATGCTCAGAATTTTATAAACCGTAGCAATTGCAATGATCGTTGAGAAATTAGACCATATATAGATCATAACGCTAAATTCTAAAACAATAGGATACCCAGTAGTAACAAATACATAATCTCAACTACTGTTCACATATTTCTTTAAAATTATTGGGGAAAAAAGAAGAAGAAGAAGAAGAAAAAGAGAGATGGTAAAACTAAACAGGTTTCAATTACCTGCAAATGCACCACACACGACTGAACTGCAACAAAGGCTTGTTTGAAAATCTTAAAGGAAAATGCTTCAGTTGGAATATCATATGGGTATTGCTGCAAATTTCCCAATATAAAATTAGTTTAAAGAATCATCTGCTAGACTCAACAAAAGTGATTATTCTTCCATCATCTAAAGATTCTCCAAATTACACAAGGGCATTACCTGAAACAGAGAGCCAGCCATAAACCAGACAGTATCGAGCTCATTATACTCCTTCTTAATTCCTTCCGCCCTTTCGAGAACTTCATACTGATCCATCCAGGTTAAAATTTAACTCATGTCATCTCCAACTCAGTAGAAGTAATAAGGTAAAGGAAGCATACTACAAGTCGCAAATCAATCTTGTTACCTTTGTCGGACTGCCTGAAAGGTAATCAAGTTCAGCGTCTGACCACAGAAGAGGTGACTCTACGGCCAGCTGGCCCCTCCCACGCTGGCGATCAAGCTCTCTGATATAAGGGTACCAGAAAGACTTCTTTCCTTGTTTCTTCTCATACATCAAATACAAAGCCAAGCATGCCAACTCTGACAACTTATTGGTAGTCAACAATTCGGCTGCAAGAAAATGCAAACAGCCATTACAAATGAAAACTATTAAATCAAGTTTTTCTTCAAACTCCCAAATTCACTGTAAAATTTAATTATTATGAGATAAAGAAAATTTCCACAACTATGCCACACCACAACAGTTGACCAATAAACTTGCAGCACCAAAGATTTCAGACCAAAAACGCAACGTGAAGTAAGAAAAAGCACCATCACCATCACTCAAATGTTTTATGAAGGTAAAAACATTTCACTTCCAACACCGTTTCTAGCTACAGACCAAGATCATAAAACGGATTTTATTTCACTAGCTAGTCACAAGTCGTCACTTTTAAACTTTCTCATTAGTAGCAAGAAGTAGCACCATCACCATCACTCAAATGTTTTATGACACAACTGAACCATACCGACGGTCTCATTTCCAAGTACTCTCTCAAGCGTCACGACCAACGAATTCGGCACTGAAAATGCGACATCACCCGCCTGATAAATCAACAACCCCAACAAAACTCCTCAATGAATCCATCGAATTGAAAATTAAAAAAAAAAAAAACACCTCCAACAAACCCCCAGAAACCGAAACTTCACAAATTCACCTCGAGATCTTCGCTCGCAGCCACGTAATGTATAGGCCTATGGTTCTTATCATGAGAAGGCTTCTCCTCAAGAACGACCTTGCAAGGAGGAAGCCCATTCTTGAGCATCCAAGCCTTCAAATCACCAAAATCATCCTCTTCCTTCTTGCTTACAGCTTCTCCACTCTTGCCATCCTCCTTACGCGACCCAGCAACAAGGGTGTCGGAGCTTGAAGCAGAACAAACATTCCGCCGACGAATTGGCCGAAAAGAACGCGAAGAAGGGGGATTTAACCGCCCAGAAATGGAAACTTTGGAAAGAACAAGAAGGGGGCGGTGCGAGGAAGAAGAAGAAGAGTAGCAGCATGAGGGGGAAGGAAGACAAGTATCGAGTAAAGGACAAAGTTCCATGGAAGAGTACTAGGTTGAGATTAGCCGATTAGGGTTTGAGGTGGATGAATGTACAGAGTGGAAGATTGAGAGACTGAGAGAACATCAGAATTTGACCGCAAGATATTTTTTTTCTTTGTCTAACTTTGTGATCTGATTTTTGGATTTGGATTTGTTGGGACTGGAGATAAAGAAAGGCCTGCAGTGCAGAAAGAGAGAGTTGGGAGGGAAAGGAAAGATGCCTATCTCGGAATTAGAGGCCATACATAACATAGATGAATTATGATTTAAATATAGATTTGGTTTCTAAATTTTTAAAATGTTGATTTTGATCCATAATTCTTTCCATTTGTCTCTGTTTACTTCCTTTTAATGTGAATAAAGAATGGAAATGAAAAAAATTTATTCCTGCTAAAATTGAAGAATGAGAATAAAAAGTGGAGCCCACTCAAATTTGAGAATCTCATTCTCAATAACGAGAATAAAAAGTGAGACTCGCCTCAAATTAAAAATCTCGTTCCCAAAAAGGGCAATTGCCTTTGGTATTCAATTTCATTATCATTCTTTATTCTATGGGACAACACTATGGCCGAGTTTACTTCCCTTCAATCGGAATCAAATAATGCCCAAATCAAATATAGTTCAATTGGTTAAAAAATATCTCTCTACCAAGAGGTAGTGGGTTCGATTGCCCCCACCCCTATTATTGAACTCAAAAAAACAAAAATCGAAATCAAATAATGGGAATAATAATTTTCATTCCCTTTAACGTGTTTACCAAAATTAATGAACGAGAATAAAAATTGAGACCCACCTCAAATTTGGTAATCTCATTCCCAAAAAAGGACAATTACTTTCAAAAGTTGTTCAATCTCATTCTCATTCTTTATTCTATAGTACCCACACTATATTCTTTATTTATTTTACTCACTTTATACTAAATAGTAATTTTCATATTATTTTTAATTAATTGATTAAAATATAAAACAGTATTCTTGTAATTATCCAAGTAAACAACATCCAAGGAGTACAATAGCATCCAAAAAGTACAATTCTCAGTCCGATTGATTTCACTCTGTAAGTAAACGGGGCCTAAGTCTATATGATCCTTTGTATATTACTTTACCAACTCATATTTACTTACTCAATATCATACAGTCGTATTTAACGTATGAAATTGAAATTTATGCCTCTGTTAATATACATAATTGAAGCAAAAGAAAAATAAAAATCACCCTAAGTCCACCCTAAGACCAACACTCACATCAAATACCAACTTGATGCAACATCCAAGGTTTCATTTAGAAGAATTAAAGAACAACTCAACCACTTGCATCCAAGACTGGATACCTTATAGCTTGACCAACCTAGCTCTTGCTAGCATGGTCTCTACCAAAATTGAATTCATCTCAATAAGCCACATGAACAAAATCAACATCGAAGTTTAGAAAGATGGATTAAATAGTTTCGCAAGTCGTTCGTATTATGAGATCTTCTTCAATAGCTCGAACGAGTAAATCCAGTGTTTTAAAAGGCCAAGGTAGTCTGAAGACTTTTTCTCTTCAAAAGGCAAGGTGTAAAATCTCGAAGCAACATGGAGTACGAGCTTCAAATTTTAATTTATAAAGAAATTATACAAATTTTATGATCAATAATAATAGACCTATAAAGGTAGCCAAAAAAACACCCTATCCATTATCACTTAAATAAAAACAGTAATAGATCATTCATAACATCAACATTAACATCACTGATAGCATTGACTTATTTTAGTCTTTAATGATTCTAAAACCTAAATAGTAAAAGTAGTGAAAGCTTAAATTGCCACCGTTTACGTATTAGCATCAAAAGAACCTTTATATTTTTCAGATATGAAACAAATTAATATCGTTTGTCTAATCGAGCGCAAAGACGTTGAGTCCTTATGGTCCAAAAAAGACATAAGTTTCGAGGCTAAAAGTTACATCGGGTATATTGGATTCTTAAGTTGACATTCCAACTTGTCAATTCCACCTTGTAACTCTTGTGCCTCAGCTTGAGATTCTTAAGAAACATGTTGGACCTCTGCCTTACCTTGCAACTGAGCAGCTCGATCGGTGGTCATTGATTCTTGTTGATGGAAAAGCTTTCATGTGCACTCTCGCAGCAGCCAAACTCAATGTTGCTCCATTCTATGGAAAAAGACATAGGAACAGCAAGGTCAATGACAAGAGATTGAAGAAGCTACTATTCACTCTAACAAAAGTTGAACTATGGAGATTAAAGGAAAGAATTGTACTCGAAAAGCTGCATCACAAACGAGTCGAACACGGCTCTAAGGTTATTGGCCCACCCTGCCAAATAAAGGTTTCTGAATTCAACCCGCATGCTTCTAATACGTGTGGAAGTTGGAGGACTGATCCAGAGAGACCTCAGTCTCACCCTTCGACGTTGCGCTCGAGCTTGACCCGAAGGATTTGTCAAGTTGCTCGAAATTGAAGACGAGTTACAGGTACTTTACCTGATCTCACGTCCGTGTTGGAGATAGTTTTGATGAGGCAAAGCTGTATTTGGAAAAAGCAATGTCATCCAACCAGAAAACTCACATATTCTTCTTAGCATAGCAACGAGCAGGGACTTAAATCTACTATGAGTGACTTTGTAATGAGTCGCGAATTAACTTTTTCATAGGAAACAAATTACATGAAAGAAGTCACAAAAATATCTCACAAAAATGCTAGCACAACTGGTATTCCTCTGGAATGTGTACCCTGAAGAGACAAATTTTTTCTACACTCCAATGGCACATAAGCAGAACAGCCACAATTTTGGAATATGTATGCACACAGTACAATGGTTGTCAAACAGGTTCTAAAAAATATCACAACAAAACACAGTCAGAGACCTGTTTATCCGAGGTGGGCTACTAATCGATATCTGGGGCAAACAAATGACTGGCTTTAGTAAGGATTAGTACTTCATCATACTCACAATACACCTTCTCCATAAAAGGCTAAACCTTGAGGACAGCTCAAAGCTTTAAACAATTTACCTTCACTCCGGCACGACTCAAAAAAATATTCTACCTAGAAGTCTCAATCAATATTTTGTTGAGGATATTTTTCTGTTCATCCATATTACAAACAAACTTGGGAACTAATAGATTCCAGGTTTTAAAGTCAACCACTCCGCTCGAGATAAACATCGAAAGAATATTCAAGAATTCTCCTCCTTTTCCCAGGTTGAGGAGGCCATCAGCCAAAATTGAGCATGTAGATTCATTTGGCAAGCATCCTTTATCCAACATCTCCTCCACTACTTTAATCACTTCCTCAGCTTTACCAACTTTAAGAAATCCTTTTATCAACATGTTATAAGTAAATTCATTAGGCACACAACCCTTTTCTAACATGTCATCCCATAACCTAGCCGCTTCACACAACTCCCCCATCTCACACATTCCTGCAATAAGGGTGTTATACGTTAATAGACTCGAAATTGAGCCCCTCTCAAACTCATTAAATAATTTTCTTGCTTCCCATATATTACCCTCCTTACAAAGCCAATGAATAAGGGTACTCGTAATAGCATTATCTGGAGTACAATTTTTCTTCAATAGCTTCTCCCACAGTTTACAAGCTTCCTTCACCTTCCCCTCACAGCACAAAACATCAATCACCTTACAGCAAAGTGCTGAGCTCGGTATATACTTTTTTTCAAGCATATCATTAAGCAGGTTAAGTGCTTCACCGGACTTCTTTTCCCTACAATAAGCTTCAATAATAACTCCATAAGTAACATCAGTTGGCTCGACCCCATTTTCCTCCATTTCATCCATCACCTTTACAGCATCAGTAAATCTACCTTGCTTAATGTACCCATCCATTAAAATTGTGTAAGTAGTCGCATCAGGAAGCCACCCATGATCAAAAAGCTCACCAAAAACTCTCTTGGCACTAACCATATCCTCCCTTGAAACATAACCACCTAAGATCGTAGTGTAAGTAACAACATTTGGAACCATTCCCATGGCAGGCATTTCGTCAAACACCTTCCGTGCACCCTCAACATCATTCTTTTTGCAAAGCGCTTTAATCAAAATGTTGCAGGTAAATACATTAGGCACAACCCCAAATTTAGATTTCGAATACTTAAACAACAAATGAACCAACGAAAACCGTTTGTTCTGCACCAAAGCATTAAGCAACGTGTTCAACGACCTCACCGAGCGTCGAACACCAAAGGTTTGAATACGTAGAAACGTTTTCACAGCCATTTTCGGCCGACCCGCAAGCCCATAGCTTCTAATCACAGTAATAAACAAATCCTCACCGCACGTGATACCACATTTCTGCAAATCCAGAAGCAAGGACTCGACGGGTTCAAAAGCTCGAGCGCGAGAGAGACGATGAATGATGGCATGATAGGTATCGTAGTTGTGGGAAAATCCGGGATGAAATTTACCGGCGTAGTGGAAGATTTGAAGGGCGAGGTCGAGATTCTGTTGGCGAATGATCATAGAGACGAGGCGCTTGGGATAGAGACGCTGTGGCCATGGTTTGATCGGCGGTGTGACGGTGTAGGACTGAGGGGGGAAATCAATGGTGAAGATGAAACGAAGAGGAATGATGGGAATTGAGCTATGGAGTGAAATGGGAGTTAATTTGTTGCAGCGAAAGTGGCACCACATCGTTGAAAATTGGAAGTTTGAGGTTGAAGCAAGATATGGGTCGGTTCCTCACGCATATACACAGTTGCATTGGCGCTGAAAATGCGACGAGGCAAGATTCTGGTGCGGGAAAGAGCAAGCTGATGCTGAAGATGGGCTTTCCGTTTGAGCCTGAATGTGAATTTGGAGTTAAAGAAGAAGAAGATTGGTTTGGGCCACTGCACATCTAGCCTATATTAGAAGAAAAAAAGCTTCATTATTCAATTATACTCTGATGGTTTAAAAATTTGTCAGTTCTTTTATTATGTTTACAAATTAATTCAAATATGTCTTGATAATTTTACCGTTAAGAGGAGTGATCAAATTTGCTTATTTGAGGCTAATTTAGTAGACAAGACATCTATTACCATGCTAAAGGTTGATGGTTCGATATATCGATCATTGAGCTAAAAAAATATAAGCAATCGAATTTGGCAATTGCTGAATTGTACTGATAACTACTAGACAATCGCTTTTCAAGTTATGTCCGTTCATTTTTTTACCTATCCTCCACATCGGTGATTGTCTAATGTATATACGTGGTACGTGTCACATTTATCGTTCATTTTTTAAAGGTCAAGTTTGTCACTGTTACGTTTACAATGCAATAGTCTCTTCAGTTTTCACTCGTTTACAATTGAAGTAAATGGGCAGTTTAAATAATTGAATCTAAGAAAAATTATTTCATCAGATCGTCGAGGTGTGATTGCCTCAGATAACTGTTTGAAGCAATTTCATAATCTATCTAGCCTTGGTAACTTTTCGAATTTGATATAGATTTTGTGATACAATTTTTAAATTCTCTCTCATACCTTCATTGGTTGAGAATTTCCGGCCGCATTGTTTCGACGACTTGAATAATTTCTTATATATTGGAGGTGTTTTTTTTTTCTAATTTGCCCCGTGTTTTCTTTTTATTCGTTAGATTATAAGTTTGATATTAAATCACTTATGAGTATTCTGATTACTTTAAGAAAATTACGATAGGCTTTTGAATTTACAATTTTGTTTCTAATAGATATTTACAGTTAACTCTATTAGTTTAACACTTGGGTCACCATAACCATAAATTTAGAGAACAAACTGCTGACATAAATTTACGATATCGTTGAATCAAACTTGTCGTTATTGTAAACTATAATGGGTTTTATGAAAACATTTACCTAAAAGAACATAAACTCAAAATAATTACAAAAAGTAACTTAAAGGTTTTTTTTTTTAGTTCAACAAGTGGGGATGGGAGGTTCGAACCTATAACATCTTGGTCAAGGAAATGTGTCTTTAACCAATTGAACTATGCTCGGTTTAACAAGTAACTTAAAGCCTACATTTTAGAAATTCACCTTTCCTTTTTTCCCAAGTATGAATGACTACAAAATACAATAAATAATAAAAATGATGATCGACTCTTTTTTTTTTTTTTTAGTTTCCATCGTGACATTTACTTATTAGGTACCTAAATGAAAATTTATCGAAATGAACATATTACTCATTTTATACTTAGCTAACTTTACCAATATTTTTTTTAATTCAATAATATGTGAGGGTTGAAATTCTAATCTTCGCCCTCTTATAGAGTATATATACCTCAACCTATTGAGATATGTTCGATTTGACAACTTTACTGATAAAATTAATAAGCTTGTTTCGTAAGACTTCAACTCTCGAGTTTACTAATGTCGTGCAACATTAAATACCTCCAACCAACAAGTATATAACGAGCAAATGTCATCTCCCAACATGAACACACAAGAGAGACATCCAAAACTTTATTTTTACTATTGGTCTACTGTTCTTATCATGACGTTGCTTTTCTTTATGTAGGTGACTTTTAAAACTCCTTAGAGTGGGTCGCATTGATAACAATGCATAAAAAATATTTTGAGAATAATGCATATATATAGAATAATACTAAGCTTTTAGATGCAGGTGTGGATGGAAATGTTAATGTCTCAATTTTATAGAAATATCAATAAAATGTCAAGGTCGATGAATTTTTCAAAAAAAAAAACCATAAAAAAATATTGAACAAAAAACTATTTTGGTCCATAAAATTTGAGTTTAGTTTTCGTATGGTCTCTAAATTTGAAAATGTCACACTTTAATCCTGAGTCTCGAGTTTAGTTTACATTTGGTTTTTAAGTTTTAAAATATTTTATACTTTTATCTTAAAATTTTTACCAATTTCTTAATAGATAAAGCAACTACTTTCATCATAAAAATTAATGGTTCGATCCTCTCACCCCATTATTGAACTTATGTTTATGGTAGTAATAGTTCATTATATTGCATTAATTTTTTTTATGATATAATGGAAAAGTATATATATTTTTAAAGTAACGATATAATGAAAATGTTGATTCAACTCTTATGTCAATATTAAGTGAATAAACATATAAAAATGTCAACATGTCCATGGGAATTTAATACATTACATAACAGAATAGATAATTTTTGGTGTGTTTTACGAAAATATCCCTAAGGGGATCAAACAAGCAAAACGGCGCCGTCTCAAAAGAAGTGGGCCCCAACGATCCCACAGTTCACAGGTGCGCACAGTATAATGAAAATGACGCGTACTTTTAAACGTGTACCCTACGTTATTTCCCAAACCCGCGAGCCAATACACCGGATTGTTCAACACGAGTCTATGTTTCAACCGAGTTCTAACGATTCAACCCGTTACAACACGGCCGTGTTTCACACGTGCCTTGACTGCGAATATGGAGATTATATTCTCGGGTGACGTGGGCTATAATTTAATTAGTTGGAAAGCAAGTCCAGTGAATGCGTCGCCATCAGCCAACGTGCGGAGCTGGTGAACCACATTGGTATACGAGCTATACGGTGTCGTATTTGTCTCTTTTTTTTTTTTCCTTTCGTTCCTTTTTCTTAACGATGTTTATTAATTTTCTTAAAATTCTACCTCCAAATTTTTTATTTATAAGAAAATTGGAACACATAACTTCTTTCTTAAAAAAATATGTTTTTAATCAATTGTATTATGCTTAATTTGATATATATTTTTTGGTTTTAAGGTTTATATTTAATTTCTATTTAGTTTCTAACATTTTATATTTAAGTTTTGAGTTTAATTTCTATTCAGTCTCTCAATTTCACAACTTTCATACTCTTACTTCGAGAATTTAAATTTAGTTTCCATTTGATCCATAGATTTTAAAATATTATACTTTTACCTTTGAATTTTGACTATTCCTTATTTTTTATCTTTACTATAGCAGAAATAACGATTTCATTTATTATTAGTGTTTTTGCCACGTCGCCTATTTAAATATTATAAAAATAATTTTTACTATGAAAACATATAAATAATATAAATTAATATTAAATAAACCAACAACATTTTTTAATGTTACTAACAGTTATTATGTCAGAGATAAAAAATAAATATTAGTGAAAAATTAGAGATACAATTGTATAATATTTTGA
>JAOANK020000059.1:1232439-1245761 GCA_026257165.2 Telfairia occidentalis | reverse complement strand
ATAACGAAAAAATATTTACAAACAATGGAACTATAAATTCGGTCTTAAAACGTTTTTCACATCTCTTTAATCAATGAACTTTAATAAGTTTTTTTTTTTTTTTTTTTTTTGTAAGTTCGATAAATGTGAGGGTATGTGATCAATTATTTAATTTTAGACAAAGTAACAAGTACTCTATCCACCAAAATTGATATTTTATATTTAATGCGTTCCTATTGTGAACTCTATTCAATCAGTGTTTATTTGATGCATATTAGTTGTGCTAACTCATAAGTTATCGCTAAACCGAACATAACTCGACGGGTTAACGACACGTCTTTTTAACTAAGAGGTCATGAGTGTAAATCTTCCGTCCCCACATATTGTAAAATTCAAAAAAAAAAAAAAAAAAACCTCACAAGCTATCTAAGCCTTAGGTTGCTCCCATTACCACCAATCTTTTGGTGGACGGTGACGAGTTCACGAAGACGGATAGATAAAAGAGAAGAGAGAGAAAATCAATTAAAAATACTACATCTTTTTTTCAGTAATCAACTAATGGCCAAAGAAATTCACGAACTATTTTAGAACTATTTTTTGAATTTTAAGGACTAAAGTATCATTTTTTTTAATCTAAAGGATCAAATAGACTCAAATCTAAAGGATAAAAAATGTATTTTGTCCAAAACAGTATATATTTTTTATATTATTTAATTAATTGAAAGGCGTGAGAGCTTAGAAACAAAATAAAAAGGAAAGAAAATTAATGAGTCTTCAACCGACAATTTCGTAATCACGCGCACGCAGGCGCAATTCGAAGAATAATAAAGAAATACAAATAAAAAAAAAATAGAAAGCTAACAAAAACCAAATATTCTTTTTATTATTATTTATTTGATTTTTTTTTTATAATGTTAATCAGTCCAAAAATAAATCTCTGTCGCGGCATTATTCGTTTCACAATTCAATTGTGGAAAATAATAAAAATTATTTCAACCTTATTTTATATTATATAATAATAATAATAAATTGTCGTATTTTTAAGTCAGGCTTCTTCTCCACCATTGATGTTAGTCTCTGTCACAGTCGGTGGAGGAATGGTTGAGTCGTCCGCATCCGAACGGTACGTTTCACCGTCTCTCCGCCATTGTTTCCGGCTTCTCTACCTCGAGCATTATTCTTCTTTAGCTTACTTTCCAACTCAACATTGCCTTTTCTCGGTGTAGTTTTTGGTGAATTGAACTGTTTTCTTTCTGAGATTGTGTTGCATTGTGCTCCGTTGAAATGATTTTGAGCTTCTTCTTTGAGTTATTGAATTTCTCAAGTGTTTTGATTCTATTCCGATTGCATTGATCTGGATCTGGTTTGTAGTGGAGTAACTTTGGGGAGGTACTCACCCACAAGCTTCATCTACTGACCTCAGCTTTTCATTTTTATCTTGAGCTTGCTGATTTTGACCGACCAGAAAGTATAGTTGTTGATCTTGAAGCGAAATCAACCATCGAGTAAAAATTTCCTCCTCATTTTAGCTATTTGCAGCCATGGATTTGCTATTCTGGATGCGAGGAAACGGGGATTTTTTTTTTTAATGCAATGCCTTCCTCTTGTGTGTGTGTGTGTGCGTGTTTTTTTTTTCCTTTTCCTGCCGATTACTAAAAAATGCCTCGGTATTGTGGCCTGTGATGGCGGTTATTGATGAGTGCGTTTTAAATTTATTGGTTATTTTTACAGTTAGATGTTGATTGATGGTTGTTCTGAAGCGTGCAGGTTGCTGTACCCTACGAAGAGTCCGATTTAGACAAGATATTGTTGTTTGATATTGCTTCTGAAATTCAACTGTGGCAACTTGTTTCTCCTCATCATTAGATGTTATGGGATTTGCTCCGTTGGGTGATTGATTTGTGGCGTAGTTATATTACCTTTTGATCATATTGGAGAAAATTGGTTATTGAGGGTTCTGTTTTGGTTCTTCAACGATGGTACTTGGTTTGAAAGGAAAGCATAGGAGAGGTGACATTATTCAAGCTGATTATAGGATCCATGTTCAGGATATAAAGCCCTGGCCCCCCTCACAGTCGCTCATGTCCCTTCGCTCTGTGTTTATTCAATGGGAGAATGGTGATCGTTACTCTGGATCTACAAATCTTGTTGTTCCAACCATTGGGTCTTTAGTTGGTGAGGGAAAAATTGAATTCAACGAATCTTTTAAGTTACCTGTGGCTCTGGTAAGGGAAACGCCTGTTAGAGGCAAGGATGCTGATACATTCCAGAGGAACATTTTAGAACTCAACTTGTTTGAATCTCGCAGAGAAAAGACTGCTAAAGGCCAATTGTTGGCTAGTGCCACTATAGACTTGGCTGAATTTGGTGTTGTGAGAGAGGCAACATCTGTTACTACTCCAATGCATTGCCAGAGGAACTTCAAGAACACACTTCAGCCAATCTTGTCGATTAAAATTCAGCCAATTGACAAAGGACGGACCAACAACTCACTAAAGGATACGCTGTCCAGGAGGATGTCATTGGACAGTTATGATGATGAGTCTGTTTCGGCCTCTATGCATGAAGAATATGCAGATCCAAATAAGATTGCATCTTTCACTGATGATGATGTTTCGTCTCACTCTTCTATGACAACTTCTTCTGCGTTGGAGCCTGATGGTTGTGTGCCGCCTCAAACTGAAGAGGTAATTAATTTGTTTCTGATTATTTTTTTTCTCTCTCACGATGCTTGCATAACTGTCTATTATTATCAGTACTGTCGTGTATTGTATCAGACTACTACTGATGTAAGTCTTCATTAGAGTTTAAGCTTCATTTGAAGCATTTTTAGTTTTAGGTAGGCTGTCTGGCCTTCCAATAAATACACTTTTATGCTATAATGTTATCGTCTATTCATACTTTTCCCTTAAAATTACAATAACATTATATTCAAAAGCTTTTCTAATGGGCAAAAAATCAGCAATCACTAATCAGTGCTCTAAACACTTATTATGATGTCATGTCCACATTTTTTATTTTAAAATACCCAAACGTTATATTTAAAGACTTTTTAGGTGTCTCATATATTATTTGATCATGCTCTCAACATCTGTTGTGATGTCATGTCGAGCCCAATGGTGGGCCTATACTGTCTCCTCTATATTGTTATCTGCTTCGTAGGATTTAATGTTTTAAACCATACTTGATGTGAATCTGCAGAATGACCTAAGTACGTTGATCCATGGAACTGATAATAGACAGGAGCATGCTTCCATTTCAAAATTAGAGCCTGAAAAATCGAATGTGACACAAAAGAATGGAGCGCATGGAGATCTGAATGTGAATTCATCTTCCTCTTCATCAATCGAATTATCCTCTGATCCTGGGAGTCCTGAAAATGGTCACATTTCTATGTCTGGCTCTCCAAAGGTTGGATCAATGTCAATTGAGAAAAATGGTAAAAAAAGTTATACAGTTTACTTTTCTCCATCTTCAAAAAACGAACAGCATGAGAATCATATCCACAATCATGTGAAGATTGAAGATACTGAACATTTGGCTAAGGAGAGTAATGGACAGGAGGCTTCAAATATTGAAACAAATGAGGATGGCGCTGACGATCCCTTAGCTAGACATAGTGATACCATTAAGCAGGTTGCAGCGGGAAGTGATGCAATAACAAGTGCAGTTCAGAAGAATGATAGATTAAAGCATGTGAAGTCGGTTCGATCACCATTAGAATCAGTTAAATGCAATGGGTTTGGTAGTAAACAGCTTATTGAAGTTGAGGAAACTGGTTTTCCAGGATATTCAGACAACAGCTTAGAAAGTGTCAGAAGAAATGAAAAAACGGATTCTAAACCATATGCAAAGGATATGAAAAATGCCGTTACGGACAGCAAAGTCCAACAATTACAACACAAGATAAAGATGCTTGAGGGAGAGTTGAGAGAAGCTGCAGCAATTGAAGCAGCTCTTTACTCCATAGTTGCTGAACATGGGAGTTCCATGAATAAGGTCCATGCTCCTGCACGGCGTCTTTCAAGGCTGTATCTTCATTCTTGTAGAGAGATTTCACAAACACGGAAGGCGTATGCTGCTAGAAATGTTGTTTCTGGATTTGTTTTGATAGCAAAAGCTTGTGGAAATGACGTGCCCAGGTATTTATTTTTATTTATTTTAATTATGTTGTTCGATATTTCCCTTAAATTATTTTTCACCATCTCCTTATGCATGTTGGTTTTCCAAATCACACATGCTTGGAGAATAAAAAACAGTGGAGATGGCTGCAATTCATGGTTATGCTGTAATGAAATTCACTTTTCTTTTAGAACCAACTTCTAGATTTGGTAAATTAGGCAAATAATAATAATAATAATTAAATGACTGAGAATATAATTGGAGGGCGAAGTTTCTCTATTTGCTTTTAACTTGACCCTAGATCTCATAATACATTCATTAGATACGATCTAGTATGCAGTGATATTGTCTGAGCTAGGTAACTAACCCATTGTCTGACTTCAATTTACAGATTGACTTTTTGGTTATCAAATTCAATAGTCCTGAGAACAATCATAAGTCAGGATGCTGTGAGCCTGAAAAAGAAAGTTTCTTCTGGATCTCATTCAAGCAAAAATGGTGCTAACAGAGAAACTAGTAAAGCAGCATCTACATTAAAATGGAAAGCATCGTCTCCAAACAAAAAGGAGAATGGAAATGCGAGGCATGGAAGTTTTCGTGACTGGGAAGACACACATACTTTTATATCTGCCTTGGAGAAAGTTGAGGCTTGGATCTTCTCCCGTATCATCGAGTCCATCTGGTGGCAGGTTTTCAATGCATTTCGTACCAACATTTCTGCTGTTTTAAATTGAAATAATAATAGCCTGGGACATCAGAATATTGAAAGAACTTCACAAAATTGTCTGACTTTTTCACACGTTTACTTTCATTTCTAGACATTGACTCCACATATGCAGTCGACAACAGCAAAAACAATTAATCGTGATTCCAGCCCAACCTCAGGGAAGAGCTATAAGAGAAGTTCTAGTTCAGTTGATCACGATCAAGGGAACTTCTCATTGGACCTTTGGAAGAAAGCTTTCAAGGATGCCTGTGAAAGAATTTGCCCTGTCCGAGCTGAAGGACATGAGTGTGGTTGCTTACCTCTTCTGTCTAGATTGGTACGTGTGGTTGAATTTGACTAAATCAAACACATTATTTTCTTTTAGAAGCGAATAAGATAGCAAGGGGAGAGTCTATATTGTCAATCAGAAGTATAAATATGATATTAACCAACTTTTGAAGTTCATGATTGTATTTGTTTGATAAAAGTTGAACCCTTTCCCCCCCGGATTAAGTATTATCAACAGGCTTAACAGTTCAAGTATGACCAGTGACTTATAAGTACCAGTCCTGAATAGGTTCTTATTTGGGCTACATGGTGGTAGCTATAACTACCTTCTCGTATAGATTCTTACAGCTTGTAATAAATTACATACTT
The DNA here is from genome assembly GCA_026257165.2 of Telfairia occidentalis. Lineage (NCBI taxonomy): Eukaryota > Viridiplantae > Streptophyta > Magnoliopsida > Cucurbitales > Cucurbitaceae > Telfairia > Telfairia occidentalis. The sequence continues at coordinate 1,240,297 of JAOANK020000059.1, read as the reverse complement.
TTTAGTGTAATGACGTGATAGTTCTTTGAATGGAATTACAATGCATCTTTGTTATGTGACTAGATAATGGAGCAATGTGTCGCTAGATTGGATACAGCGATGTTCAATGCTATTCTTCGTGATTCTGCTGATGAGATACCGACTGATCCTGTATCTGACCCCATTAGTGAGTCAAAAGTTCTCCCAATTGCAGTTGGGAAATCGAGTTTTGGGGCTGGTGCACTCCTTAAGAATGCCGTAAGCTTTCCCCTCTCCAGCAAATGTCTCTATAAAATTGAGTTATGATTAAGCTCAATATTATTGCCTCTCTTTCCCGTGAACTACTTTCTTCTTTATATTTTTCTCTGGTTCCTGTTTAATTATTTATAGTTCCTATTCTTATTCGGTTAGTGGAAAACCACTTTAATGCACACATAACTTCAATATATTGCCCTTCCAATGTCTTTATAGTTGTGCAGATGATGCAAATAAAAAAAAATAGTTGTGCAGATGATGCAAGAAACATTTGCTCTTCTCTCAATAGTATTTGTGCATACACTCCTACATTCTCTTATTTTTGTGAAGTCAATTTCATAATGATGGTCTGATCTTTCTCAAAGATGATTAGTTTGCATTAGCTCTGTGTTTTTGTCCATTAGATTGGAATCTGGTGATTGGATCTTTCTCAAAGATGCTTAGGGCATTAGCTGTGTTTTTTGGATCAGATTGGAAACTGGTCGAGATGGTTGACTGATCTTTTTGGCTTGGACGATGATGATCAATGCGAGGACGAAAATGATAACGATGAAGGGAAAGATACCTCTACCCTCAAGTCGTTCCATCTACTAAATGCATTGAGTGACCTCATGATGCTTCCAAAGGACATGCTCCTGAGCCAATCGATAAGAAAAGAGGTACATTTCTAGGAGCCTTTTGTTTGATCTCATTTGTCTAATTAATATATTCAACTTCCAATTGATATACTCATTTCACAAAATGTAACCTTGAAGGTATGCCCTTCATTTGGTGCACCAGTAATCAAGAGAATTCTTGAACATTTCGTTCCGGACGAGTTTTGCGAAGACCCAATCCCTGATGCTGTTCTTGAAGCTCTAGATATTGAGGTTACTTAAGTAGATCTTTATATTGTTTTGGTCCTCATTTTAGTACCAACTGTTACAGATTTCTAATGTGAAAGGCGGCACATCCATGTCCTCTTTATGTCTACTTTAGTTACTACAGAAAAAAAATGAGAATCTAACCTCCTTTGTTCTACCACAGGAGGATCCATCTGAAGACGACGACAAGTTCGTCGTGAATCTCCCACACACAGCAGCTGCCATAGCCTATCATCCACCCTCAGTAGCTTCTGTAGCAGCATTCATTGGCGAGGTCGGTACGAAGTCTGAGCTTAGAAGAAGCGGCTCTTCAGTGCTCAGAAAATCTAACACCAGTGATGATGAGCTAGATGAGTTGAGCTCACCCTTTGCTTCTATTCTCGACGTTTCAATTTCTCCGTCAACTGCAGCTAAGCCGAGTAGGACGTCAGAGAAAATTTGCAATCAAAATGCCACAAGGTACGAACTTCTTCGAGATGTATGGGGTGAATAGCTAGTAATCTGTTCTTATGGTCAGCCTCTTATCAATTTGAAATTGAAAATTCATGTGGATTGCTAAGTTAGATAGAAGTCTGATTGATATATGCAACTAGATGAGAAACTGGGACTGTATATATGTATAGAGTAATAATATGAGTTTCTTGTAGAATTGTTCAACCTGAGCTTCATTTTTTGAGAAATTATTTTAGAAGGTTGGAACTGGAGCAATGTGGATAACGGTTTTATACCGTTGGATGTTGGAGAGAAACTAAAAATTATTGTTTAACCCTACATCCTAAGATTTATTATTGAATAATTTTTTTTTATTTTTCGCCCCTTTCTTTTTGCATTTAACCTGCAAAACTGGAATTAATGGTAGCATAAGATACACTATATATATATATATATATATATATCAAATAGACCATGATCTTTTAAATAATTTTGAATTTGGTCTTTAATCTTTTAAAATTTTCAATTAAGTTCTTTTAAAAAAATTGTTAAGATTTGTGTAAAAAAAATAGAAGATGGTAATATCATTGAATTATTATTTTATTAGCATATTTGAACACATAGAACATGCCATATGAATACTAATTAATATGTGAAACTCAACTTGTTCATCAACACAGTCAATTTCTTCTACAATAGCCCATCAACTTTCTGATAAAAAATGTCCACATTTTTTGACTTATTTGAAAATTTTCAATTCTGAGCGGAATTGAAAATTTCAAAAGATTAAAGATGAAATTTAGAAAGACTTACAAACTTAGAAACTATTAAATCATATGGAAATGCTGAGTTTATGTACCATAATAGTAAAGAGAGGACACAATGTTCTAATTCTCACACTTATTTCTCACTTCTACACTACAAAACTAACAATCTGGTCTGTTTACGCTGCATCCAACAAGCAAAAATGGTTAACGAAAAGTAAAAAGTTATCAATAGAGATGTAAACTTTCAAAACTTGGTAAAATATTTGGAGTAAAACTCCAACATACTGCTATTATGTCAATACACTCACATTTATATTTACTACTACGCCGGAATGGTAAAAAAAAAAAAAAACACAACCAAAACTTTCAAACCCAAATCATGTGGTTAGCTTCTGTGTAGAACTGATAGCATTAATGTGTTGAAGATGTAATGCTTCCAACAACCCTTGCCAAGTTTCTCCAGGTGCTCCTGTAACTTGAAAGTCAACAAGTTTCCTCTGTTTTCTGTAATAATCTTCCAAAGGCTTCCTCTGAAATTACCCAACAAGAATCATATTAAAATTGAGGTTTCATTCGGAGGTTTTTGGCGAAGTGCAACATCAACTCGGCCCCCCTACAAGGCCTACAAGACACCTGTCTAACCTTGCTATATTTGGTTACCAAAATAACTCGTTAGAATTTTAAATTCTAAGTAGATGACCACCATGACTTGATTTCATTCGCTCTAAATTCTTTACCATCTATCTACATTGGCCCCAACGGATCACTAAGCCAATCTATAATAAATAATTGATCCATTAGAGGTTCACTCCTTGAAATATTTCTTATCATCTTCAAGAAGGCTTTTACCAACTTCAGAGCTAAAGCCAGTTTTGAGAGACAACAAAAGTTTTAAATTATTCAATTTTCCACTTAAAAGCATAAATCCAAAACTTGGAAAAGGTTTCTCCAAACACCCAACAAGGACAACTCACTTCTCCAGGCAGGTGCATGCCTCGATGCAACAACGTGTGTGCCTCAACTCCACACAATTTTGTTTGTTATTTTTCTTTTTGTAAAAGAAATTTAGAATATCCTTCAATCTCAATAATTTTTTTTTCAACGTCTCCAATTTCCACATAAAAAATATTGACAACAGTGGACCTAAATCCGAAAAATTACTACACTCCACCAATTCGCCTCGTGGTTTAAAAAAAAAGTACTGTCTTTGCTATGGAATTTCAAGAATTGGAATGTCTTAAGAGTTTGAAGATTACCTGCTCCATAAAAGTCTTTTCTTTCCAGGAATATTCTGTAGTAGCAGAAAGGCATTTTGGCTGTTTGTCCTGTGGCTGAAGGTTCTGATTACTTCCAGAGCTGCATATGGTGCTGTATTCATGAAAGCCAGAGAAGTTTCCAGAACCTAGATTCTTTCTGATCAAAGGGTCTTCAGTGGTTTTGAAGTTAATAACCAAATCAATATCTGCAATTTGGTCAAGAATCTCCTGCAAAGAAGAGCCACCCATTTAAAAGAAAGAAAAAACATTTAGAACCAGAGGATAATCAATGGAAATGGAGAAGAAAAGCCAAATCCATCCCGAGGAAGAGAGACATACTGCTTGATTCCTTGTTCTTGGAATTCCTTCAAGAATGAAGCCTGATTCCCCATTGCAATAACCTTCTTCTAGCCTCTTTGACAACAGTCTGAAAATGATTTCTTCCAAAACAGGCTTTCCTTCATTGATTGAACTGGCAATCTGAGAAATGAAGGCAGTGAGACTATCTCATCATACAAACAAATAACAAGGGGCAGTTTCACAAAATTATCTTGGAAAAATGGTCACAGATTCCCATGGTTTCACAAAGTTCCTATTTTATCATAAAATATAAAAAAAAAACAAAATTCTTTGCTAACATTTTAACAAATTCATTTCATAAAACCTTGTCACTTTCTTTTATCCATTTATTTCTTAATTTTTTTGTCATGTCATACCAAAATTAAACTTTTTTTTTCCAATAAACACACCAAATTAGCTAAATGATAAAATAACCCATATGGTTAGTTTCGATTATACCCTAACATTTTAAGTATTCCAATTATAACAAAAATTGCTTCAAGATTGAAACAAAACTTTCAACATTACGGAAAAAATTGAAACCAGATGCATAATTCAAAAACATTTTAAATAATTCAACCTCTATTTAACAGTATTCTTAACCACAAAAACTAAATAAAATCACAATTCAAACGTCTAGTCGAAACTTGAAAGATTTTAATACTCAGAAACTAAATACATTCAACCATCCCAAATTTGTAATCTGACAGTCATTTTATTGGTTACAGACGCGTAATCAGAGAACTCGAGGCTCGAGCCATATCATAGAAAACAAAACATCAATTTCAAGTAGAGTAGTATTACACAGAGAGCAATCAGAAGAAGAAGAAGAAACCTGCTGGTAGATAGAAGACCGAGGATTAAGCTCCTGACGAACAAGGCTCCCCATGGAAATGTGAGGAACATGGAGAAGCTTCGAGAGCCTCTCAGCATAAACATGTTTCTTCGCCCCAGGGTCTCCCAAAACCACCCACTGGACTCCTCTTCTTGGCACCCACCCCTGAGAATCCGCCATCGCCCTGCCATAGCTCCGATCCCCAACCTCTCTCCCAAATTCGTCGTCGTCATCATAGTAATCGTAATCCACCTCCAGCGCCGCCGCAGTTCCATACGCTCTTCTCGCGATCGGAGACTCGCGGCGGTGACGGAGGGGCCACGCCACCGCGCGGAGGCGACTGAGGACGGACATGGCAGCGGCGGAGTTTAGGGTTTAAGACGAAGAGGAAGAGGAAGAAGAAGAAGATGAATTTCAATTTCAATGGTCGAAAGAAAATGGAAGGCAAGGTTTAAGAAATGAAAGGGTGGGGAATATTTAAATGCCCATTGGACTATCTTTTATTTACAGAAATGCCATTCTCTTTCCTCCTATGTTTTAGGGTTCTCTTGGAGGGATGATGTGCCACGTGTAGTGCTGTCATTAGAGATTGGTGTTAGCTAATTTGGAAGTTTAATCCACAATTTCGTGGCGCCACGTGTCATCTATACATGCCACATTCTTTTTTTACTTTCAGATTTTAAAAAAAAAAATTATGTTAGATGGACTTTGTGAATGAAAGATAATTTAACCCCCCAAAAAATGTAAAATACCTTCAACTTTTATTTTAATTTAAAAAATATAATTTTTAAAAGTTCAATTATACCATTTGCCTTTCAAATTATTTCAAAAAATATTTTGCAAGAATATTGTTGAAGTAGAGTGATGGAAAGTTATGAGGTCCATGACGTATTTATAGTGAAGTGATTGGTTGTTCGTTCATTAGCCACGTAAGTCACTCTACTGTACGATTAACCATGTCACTTGTTGTCACTTCTTTTAATGAGAATATTCTTCAAGGATAGTTTTTAAACAATTTGAAATATGAAAAGTATAATTGAAACTTTTGAAAAAACAAAATAGTATTTTTAAAACTAAATTAAAGTTCAAGAGTATTTTACTTAATTTAACATTTTTTCCTCTTTAAGGTTAAAGAGAAAAAAAAAGTTTGTTTGCCCAATTCTCGTCTTTTTAACTTAATATGGCTTAAACACATATCCACATTAATTGCTAGGACACATACTCAAAGCTATGTGATTAATTTGTTTAAAACAAAATAAAGATAGACATTTGAACGTTAAAAAATTAAAATAGGCATTTTTGAAAGTTTAGAGCCTTAAATGAAACAAATTTGAAAGTTTAAAGACCCAAATAAACATTTTGAAAGGTTATAAATGCACCAGCTCTCATGGTTTCGATATTGGTTTCACCCAAAAGACCTCATACTATCAAAGACATCGTCCCTTAGATAAAACGAATGTAACTCAATTGGTTAAAGACATATCTCTCTGACCAAGAGATCATGGGTTCGAATCCTCCTACCTCATATGTTGTTGAACTAAAAAAAGAAAGACATTGCCCTTACTTATATATCACAAATCTTACTATCCTTTAACCAACGAGGAACTTGGTCACACATCCAATAGTTTGAAACTTTTAGATATGGACAAGGGAGGGATACTCGATGGCATCCATTCCGTTTCAAATCTAAAGCGGGAGGGAAAAATAGATTGACAATAAACTTCATCGGAGAAGAAAAGAAGAAGGAGAAGAAAGTCCAATTAACGTTAAAAAAAATATAAATAAGGTAGTTTTTTACACTTCATTTAAAATTATTATGTCATTATAATTTAATCAGCAACTTAACTCTCACATCATTATTTTAAGAATCATCTAAAAACTATTCTTCAAATTATAAAGACTAAACTATCCCTTCTAGAACCTAAAAATAAATAGACTTCAATGTAGGTTGCCCTAAATTCTTTGAAAAGAAAACAAACAAACGTAAGCCTTAGCCGGTCAAACTTTTTATTTTTTGGGAAAGGAAATTTTTTGCATAGTAGAGTTTCTTTCTGGTGGGTCGTGGTTTTTCTCGAGTCTTGTGTTCGGTGTTTCTTTTAAATTTCTCTGTTATTTTTTTTGCTTATTCGCCGTAGAAGTGGCTGTTTTTTCCAACATAAAGGCCTTTAATTGAATGTAAATAATCATCAAACAAAAGTTTATTTTACTCTCTTCCTTCCATTCCCTATTGTGTGCTTTCTCTCTTTGTTTTCAACGAGGTAAAGATTTAAACTAATAATTTTTTAATCGTAAACATATGTCTTAACAAGTCGAGTTCATCGAACCATACAAATTCATTACCAAAAAAGTCTCGCGGGCCATCACCCAATCAAATCACTACACGTCAACTCCTTATTTTTTAATTTTCTTCAGTCGGCACCGCCATGTCCCATACATAATACACAGCCCAAACAGAAACAAAATGAACTTTATTATTATTATTATTATTATTATTATTTTCGTAGTCAATGGCCTGCATCTTGCCGAGTAAACCAGTGTCCTGCAAGCCTGTAACGACTATTAAAAAAGTTACTTTTAAATATAATTTATAGGCAAATCAAAACTATAGAAACCAAATAAAAATTTTGAAATTATTATTGTGATATTTTTAAATAAAAAGCAGCCAAATTTCCTTATCCTCCCTTCTTTATTTCGCTTTGAACTCAAAAAAAAAAAAAAAAAAGCGTTTCGAAATTTTAATAATAAAATTGAAATTGAAACTTCAAAGTTTTCAGATTCATATTAAAAATCTGACACCTACTTTTCCTTGAAATTTTCCATGAGAAACACACCATTTGTGGTCGCACACAACTTAAACACGCTGCACATTTTTTCTTCATATAAATACCACATCTTTCACAAATTCTCCCCCACACCCAAAATCCCTCTACTTTTCTTTCAAATTTCTCGACCTATTTTTTTTTTCTCTAACATATCTCTCTACGTGCTTACTAGTTCTTGACAAAAAAAAAAAAGAAAATTAAAAACAGTTATCTGTGGGAGAAATGGAGAGACTTTGGTGCTACAAGAGAGTGTTCGACCACTTCGACGTGAACAGAGACGGGAAGATATCTCCGTCAGAGCTGCGGGAGT
>JAOANK020000059.1:1201528-1213541 GCA_026257165.2 Telfairia occidentalis | reverse complement strand
AAGAGAGGTATTTATACTAGATTTTGGATCTACAAATTTAATACAAAATTAAATAATCCAAAATAAACTTTTTTTTTTAATTTAACAAATACGTTTTAAGTAATAAAAAACCTCTAAAAAACTCTCAATTTTAATGTTAAAAAACTCTTATAAATTAAATATAAAAAATGTTACAACACTAGACGTTAAAGAGATTATGCAAAATGTAAAACTATCCAAATTAAACCAAATAGAAAATAAAGTAATCCACAAAGAGAATTAAAAAAAAAAACATAAGCATTATAACTCGAGAGATATCAATCTTGGATAGTCTATGACTAATTAATTAATGTAACAAAATCATTTACCCGTTCAGTTTCTTGGATAGAACATGATTTGATTTTACTTTGAATGCCCCCGAACTCAAATTTCTTATTTGATTTTGTTTCGTTCAAAATGTAACTGTGGGTCAAAAACTTCAAATTGAGCAATTGTCCATGAGAGCCAAGTATAATAAAAGCAAAGCAATAACAGAAAACATTATCCAATAGAAAACATGAAAGAGAGAAGTATTATGGACATGACAAGATGAATGTTGTATGAAAAGAACCTATCAAAGGAGTTCTGGGTTGAAGCAGCAAACACAACCGTCTTTCTATTGAATCGATTGCCTACAAGAGTATGGGAGAAGATGACACCTTATGAAGTTTGGTTTAATACTAAACCAAAACTAACAAATTTGAAGGTGTTTAGTTGTTTGTGTTATTCTCATGTTCCACAGATGAAGAGAGACAAGTTGAGTGAGAAGGAAAACAAGGAATCTTTGTAGGCCACAGTATAGTGTTCAAAGCCTACAAGATCTATCAGCCCCACACAAAAAAGATGTGGGGTCAAGTCTTTTAAGTTGCTAATTTTGTGGAGATAGTTGAGTCTATTTTTAGCATTAGAGTTTGTATTTATATGAAGTATTTTTGAATGACATTTATACTTTCCCATATTCTCATTTCTCTCTAAATAATAAGAACTATAGTGGTATCAGAGCCATCTTAATTTTTAAAGGGCTTGTGAGTGAGAATTAGTGAGATTTTCTTGAGAGAATTCGAGTGATACTTCTGTGAGAATTGAGTGAAATGAAGTCAAGATCAAGCAGTCTTTTTTCACTGGCTCCACTAGTGTTTGATGGTGAAAGCTACCAAGCATGGACTATCAGAATTCAAGCCTACATGGAGGGTTGGAATTATTGGGAAGCAATTGAGCAAGATTACGAGGTTGCTTCACTTCTTGATAACCCAACACTACACCAGACCAAGACTTACAAGGAGAGGGTCACCGAAAGGCAAAGGCTAGAGCTTGCCTATATGCATGTGTGTCTCCCGCCATATTCAACAGCATTATGACCTTAAAGTTAGCGAAGGAGATTTGGGAGTTCCTCAAAGGTGAGTATGAAGGAAATGAAAGGATCAAGGGCATGATGGTGTTGAGCTTGGTGAGGGAATTCGAGAGAATGCATATGAAGGATTTTGAGCCCATTAAAGAGTACTTAGACAAGTTGATTGGAATTTCTAACCAAGTAAGAACATTAGAAATTGATTTATCTGACAATAGATTAGTTCAAAAGATTTTGGTTTCAGTGTCTGAGAGGTATAAAGCAACTATTGCCTCCTTAGAAAATACTAAATACATCGCTCAACTCAAAGTGATAGAATTAGTTAGTGCTTTGCAAGCACAAGAGCAGAGAAGGTTGATGAGGCAAGAAGGAAACATTGAGGAGGCATTGAAAGTCAGAATGTAACAGGGAGAAGGTGGAAGAGAGAAGACGTGGAAAGGGAAGAAGGGGAGTGACAGCAGTAGTTCAGAAACTACAACAAAAGATACGTGAAGTGCATATTCTAGGAAGGGCAATGCATGCAAGCATTGTGGGAAGTAGAATCATCCACACTTTAGATGCTGGAGAAGGCCAGATGAGAAGTGTAGAAGGTGTCATTTAATGGAGCACATCGAGAGGTTCTGTAAGGAAGTAAGAACTCAACAGCAAGGAGGAGCACATGTTGCAATACAACAAGAAGAAGATCAACTATTTGTGGCTACTTGTTTCTCATTAGTCACTCAATATGACAATTGGTTGGTTAATAGTGGGTGTACCAATCATATGAGTGACAAAGAGTTGTTCAAGGACTTTGACAAGTCATTCAAGTCAAGGGTGAAGATAAGGAATGGTGAGTATCTAGAAGTGAATGGGAAGGGCATAGTGTCCATCGAGAGTTGTGTAGGAACCAAGCTGATCACTGAATTGTTGTTGGTTCCTAAGATTGATCAAAATTTGTTAAGTGTTGGTCAACTAGTAGAAAAAGAATTTATAGTGCTATTTGAAGAAATGAAGTGTCTTATTTCTGATTCCAGTGGTAATGAGCCATTCAAAATGAAAATGCAATACAAGAGTTTCTCATTAAATCCACTCAAGAAGGAGCAAATAGCTTTCAAATGTCAAGTGAATGACATTGAGCTATGACACAAGAGGTTGGGACACTTTCATCCGAAGGGGTTGCAGTATCTGTAGAAGAATGAGATGGCAATAGGAGTACCAGTTCTGGAGGAGCTGAAAACAAACTGCAAAGCTTGTTTGACTGGGAAGCAAACAAGGCTTCCATTCAAGAAGTCAACCTGGAAAGCAACTAAGAAGCTACAGCTCATCCACATCGATTTGTGTGGACCCCAACCAACTCTCTCACTAAATGGTAGTAGGTATTTCATTATTTTTATTGATGATTATACCAAGATGTGTTGGATTTACTTTATGAAGTAAAAGTCTGTGGTAGCTGAAGTGTTTTAGAAATTTAAAAGATGAGTTGAGAATCAAAGTGGCTGCAAGATTCAAGTGGTGAGGTCTGATAATGGGACTAAGTACACATTACAAAGGTTCAATTCCTTCTATAAGAAGTTGGGAGAGCATCAGCTCACTGCTCCATATTCTCCACAGCAAAATGGAGTCAGTGAGAGGAAGAACAGAAGTATTATGGAGATGACAAGATGCATGTTGCATGAAAAGAACTTGTCAAAGGAGTTTAGGCCGAAGCAGCAAACACAACAGTCTTTCTATTGAATCGATTCCCTACAGGAGTATTGGAGAAGAAGACATTCTATGAAGCTTGGTTTAATATTAAACCAAAACTAATAAATTTGAAGGTGTTTGGTTGTTTATGCTATTCTCATGTTCCATAGGTGAAGAGAAACAAGTTCAGTGAGAAGGCAAGACCATGAATCTTTGTAGGCTATAGTATGGTGTCCAAAGCCTACAAGATCTATAACCCCACACAAAGAAGATGTGAAATCAAGTCTTTTAAATTGTTAATTTTATGGAGATAGTTGAGTCTATTTTTAGCATTAGAGTGTAAATTTCGGGAAACTTGTACCCAAGATTTGATCATCCAACAAGGAACCAATTGGATTGTTATTAGGGAGCAAAGTTATAATATATCACTTTTAACTTAGGCATTGTCAAGTAACAGATTAAGTAATCACACAAACTGTAATGACCCGATTTCTAGGACTTAAACTCACTAAGATCGCTATTAACTTGAATGCTTTAAAATCCATATAAACCAAATAGACTCAAATATTGAAATAACTTTTATTGAAAATGCTTAATCAAATTCACATCGTCAATAAATGGTTAATCGGTATTCCTTTTAAAACATAAAAGTTTCATCTAAAGACAAGTTTTTGAAAATAGACAGAAAAGTCTCAAAAATAGGAGTAACTACTCAATGACATGAAATGCGGAAGCTAATAATGGTAACTATGGCCCATGTGACAACCAGCTCTCGTCATCCACCTTGTACTCTCTTGCCATTACTTGAAAAATATTTAAAAGGAAAGAATGAGAATTAAGAATACTCAATAAGCGATCTAGCCCATGGGGTCAGACATGCAAACACATACAATCACACACTCTCATTTACAACCTATCCTTTTCACAATAAAAACTTGTTTTCATAGCTTTTCTTTTCATTTCACTTTCTTTCATTTTATGTCTAGACACTTTCATAGTATCCCATTCTCTTTCTTTTTCTGTTTAGGTGAACAACGACCTTGATTCCATACTTTAGCCTCTCACATTAAAGCATATGTGTGGGCTCTCTAGGAGACCCTACTACTATCTAATGGTAGACAGTACCCAGCCAACGTAGCGAGATCCACCCCGACAACGACCCCATTTTTATGGAAGATGGTTTTCACCTTCATATGCAAAATATGAACATGTGTTCTATTCATGCATAAGTCCCAAAAATATACACAACATACATGCGATGCCCACGGCATCAATATCACATCATAACACCTCATGCATACAAAGCCCATAGCATCAACATCATAATATAACACATCATGCATAAAACATGGATTCACATATCATACAACAGAGCACCAACCAATCTTCTGACCTAGCCTGAAGGCTTATCCTAGAGTATGTCACGTACATTAATTCCAAAGGTTCAAAAAAGCTTCTAATGGCTCGATCTACGATCCTTTAGCAAAAACCTTACATAATTAATCCAAAAATCCATATTAATAACAACCTAATTTAATTTCTAAAGACCCAATTAAACATATAATGTTAGGGTTCGAGGGAAAATACAATCGAGAGCTCATTACTGATATGCTTCAAGAAAGAATACATCTAACCACAACAATTCAATGGAGAGGAATGAGGACAAGTGGAAAAAGAAGCTTCAAAACAAATTGAAACATCCAAATTCGAAGGCTTTACTTTTAGGGTTAAATTAGGAGTTAAATCCTAATTTCATATTTTGCATTCTTCTCGTAGTGTATTCTTCTCTTGGGCTTCATGTGTAATTTATTTAATTGCTTTTAGGCCCAAATTTAAGGTTGTGTAACTTTATTTTGCCTTTTTGGGAAAAGAAACCTCATAAATATTGTAATTAGTTTAGTTTAGGTTTAGTTTAAGCATTTTTTTTAATTAAAGGATACGATGCCTATAAATAGACATCTCCTTGTACATTTGAGAAAAAGACTTGGAAGAATGAAATGAAAATTAGCCATTGAGCTTTTTCTTTGCTCCCAAAACTATGAGAGCTTGGTTCACTTGATCTTGTTGCACAAACCCCTTAGAAACATTCAAGCTTAGGTTGGTCACAAAACGTGTGGAGTGTTTCACTTTGGATTAAGAACAACTCTCAATCTAAAACCTTGACCGTCAAGGTAAGTTCATTCTTGTTTTCCTTGGGTGATTCTTGGTTGTATGTTAGGTGTTACCGTGTGTGTTTAGGAGGTGCTTGTTTATACAAGGGTTACCTAAGCCACTTGTGGTAGGTTTGAGCATATCAACTACCGATGTAATTGTCGTCGTTGCCCCACGCGTTACCACAACCACTCCTCCTTTCTCTATTTCACGCCAGTTGTAGCGTCGCTGCTGTTCAGTACCACCATGTGTAGAAGAAGGAATCACCATTCATCTTGGGTTCCCTCTCAAGAAGTGATTCATTTAATGTCTATAGCTAGACAATATTTATCTTCTTCATCCTCAAGGTAGATAAATCTCCCCAATTTTCTTCGACCCCTTCTTTCTTGATTCATTATAACCTAGTAGGTCTAGTATGCTTGTTTATTTTTCATGGGTACCTGAAAGAAAAATATTTTTATTAGATAAATCAGAAAAAATAAATGATGAATAATCAAAATTACAATTATAAGACTCGTGAGGATAAAGGAAAAAAATATCATAATTAAGAGAATTGTTTGGAAATAATATAAGATTAGGCTTTTCAACATCTTACTTTATCACCTGAATTTCCTCTTCAAATTAATGTTCGTTTTCTTTCCTTACCTCACAAAACTGTTCCTGGTCCGACCTTCACTATCATTGTAAATGGCCTTACAATTTTCTATATCATTGACCTCAGTGATATACAAGGAATTTTGCTCTTGTAAGGCTTTAAACAAGTCAACTAATTTACTAACTTGTGTTTCTATACGTTTAATTACAACCTTATGAGCTTCCATTTTGGCCTATATCCTATCCAACCTTTCCATGCAAAAACTTCCGAGTTTAGATTCCAAAATATAATCTCTCAAAAGGTTTGCCAAAGAAATGTTTTCCTCAATTTGGTTAGCATAATAAGAATATTTGATACAGATGCTTTCATTATTACCATAAAATAAATTTTCATACCTCATAGACCTAGAATGATAATAGTTTGTCATTCGATCTCCCTAAAAGGCATAATCAACATTATAATTCACATGGTCATATGGAGAGTAACATGAAGAATAAGAATTGAATGGTGGTGGTGGCCCGTGGGTAGTCAAAGGACTCTCCCCAAGATCACTGATAATTATAAAAGACCATATTTTACCAAAAACAACTAATCATAAGCTTTAAAATTAGATGCAAACACCACTCAATAACTAACCAACCAAGAAACAGAAAAAAAAAAAATAAAGAAAATAAAGAATAAAAATCAAGATGGAAAAAAAAGAATAAGAAAAAATCTAAATTAAAATCAAAGGAACTTGGTAACAATATTAGGAAACATGCCAATCTCCAGCAGCGGTGTCAGAAACTTGTGTGCAATTTGCAATACCGCAAATGTACGGGTCGAGTTTTAATATAGATGATGGGAAAATAGTTGCCGTCCTCTAGGATTTTGGTAAAAATATTCTTAGGTATTGTAATTGATTGGCCCTAACTTTATTTAGATAAATCAAATTAGGAAATTAGAAATCTAAACTCAAAAGGAAATAAATAAGATAAAAAGATACAAAGTCTTCTAGAGATTTGATTTCACCTAATTTATTTACAAACTCATACTAATTAATTTCAATTGTTCTCATTCATGATTTCTAAGCAAGAATTCTAATTTACCTAACTATCTCTCCCGAGCACAATTAAGTCTAACCTCTAATTCAAATTCCAATATTCCTATCTTGAATTGAAAATTAGAAATTGATTCAGAATAGATTCTTCATGTGCCGCATAGAATTTTGCTGGTCTCCTCACTCAACCAAGCCCTTATGTTGAATTATTAAAATCTAGCATAAATTCCCCTCTCCCGAGCGTTGAATCTAAGCTTAAAATCAATTGTCCTATGGCCAAAAGAAACAAAGCATTAAAAACATAATAATCCAAACAATCATGAATGAAGAATAAATTAGAAATCAAAAACCACTAATTACTAAAATAAATAAGACTCATCAACCTTCTAGAAGAGAAGATCAGTTCAACATCTTATGAAAATTAAAATCTAAGAACAAGAAAGATGTTAAAGAAGAGAGGATACAAAATCTTAAGCACGATGTCGTTCCGATCACTCTTGTCTTCGTCTTCTCCAATTTTCTCTCTTTGAGGTTGTCTCCAAGGTTTTTTCTATAGCCTCCCAACTGATCCCCTTTGAATGGAGAAAATGTGTATTTATAATGGGCTACTCGTTGACCTGATCAAACTAGGAATGATTTTATCTTCTTAGTTTCAATTTTAATTCATTCCTTATCTATTAATGCAAAACATTCTAAATATCTACCATATAAATAAAAAGATATTAGAATAATCCAAAATAATTAGAAAACTAATGAAATTAGGGATTAAATTAATAGTATAATTGCAAGCTATCAATACTTGAGATAACCAAGAATCTACTATATGTTAGTAAGCTTACTTTGGATGCCAATTGCTTAATTATTTTTTATGTTGGTTGTTGATGCACGAGAAATCCTTCCTGCTGTCGTGGACTGAGCAACGAATCACCTCAGACCTGAAAGAAGTGTATGAGGTGAGGTGGGGTGGTCGAGACCACACTCTGACGCTCAAGTCAGTAAGGCAGAGAAGGTGAGTAAGTAATACTATTAGATCTCGTTGCGTACCTTTCGATGTGGCTCTGCCTCGTATTTATACTTGAGGTGGGAGGAGTCATTGGCAGTGTAATGCTCCCGATCAACCGTGATTTCTGGCTGATTCAGAGCGGAGTGATTTTATCCCTTCGCGTTTCGTAAGGAGCGATTCCTCGGTTCACTCCTGACCTCGGGCTCGTCCTGCCTTGGCCGAGCCTTGGTGTTTCATGACACCTCGGCTAGGGCCGAGGTGTATTTGTACACGTGGCGATCCCATGTCTATCCACATGTATGTGCGTTCCTTCCCTCATAATTAGCCCCCACTCCTCATTCTCCGAGCTGGAGGGGATTGAGAAGTAGTGGTAAATTGGTTCACGGAGAGGGGTTGGTGGCTCGTACGGGCCGACCCTCATTGTGGCACTGTCCGTTGAGGCCCATCTCGACCGTAATAGCCTCTAGGCGTATTGAAAGTCGTGCATGTTGAGTAGAACAACGCTTTGATCCTCGGGACAATGGTTATGATCACGCTGGTCAACGAAGTGACGCTTCCGTAGCTATAAAGGCATGTGCCCTCTCCAGTTGGGGCATCTACCTCCTGCCTCTCGATCTGAGCTTCAATTTTGCCCAAGTTCTTGGTCAGTTTCCCTTTTTCTCCTCACCTTTTGATTTAGCGATATGTCTAGCGATCTAGGTAGCGTTGGGTCGGGCCATAGAGTAGGAACCTAGCCTGGGGCTTCTAAGGCCTCTACCTCTGGCTGAGGTACGGCCACGCCAACTCAACCCTTGTCAGTTCCTCGGTGGTGTCCTTCCGACTATCACTAGGGTTGATGGTTAGCTTAAGGGAGAGGTATTAGATTCCCGATAATATAGAGATTAGGTTGTCCGTCTCCGGTGAGACATCGGAGAATCCTCCTCCCGGGTGTGTCGCCTTTACCCCCAGGTGTTTGTGAGAGGTGTTCGGTTACCCCTTAACCCATTCATCTAACTGTTCCTAGCTAGGGTCGGTCTAGCCCTTGCCCAGCTCACCCCTAACGCCTGGGAGACCCTACTAGGCTGTTACGCGTTATGAAAGCTTTTCGAGCAGGGTAAGCTCGAGGTCGACCAAGCCCTTAGTGTTTTTTTCATAAAAAACCACCCCCGTGTTCGAGGTCGCTATTACGCTGCTATTCGGACCAACATAGATTTCAAAATCATCGGTCCCACCTCGGTCAATAACTGGAAGGACCAGTGGTTCTTCGTTTCTGGAGAATGGCTTGCCCTCAATGCTGATGGAGGGTCGATCTGTGAGGTCCCGATCGAGTTTGGGGTGCCAAGTGAGTACTTCTCCCTCAAGCTCGGCTGGGAGGTACGGTTATACTTGTTTCTTACACCATTCTCTTTTCTTTGCAATTTTGTTCGAGAGTCCTGAACCTGTCAACTAATCTTCTAGCATAGTGGTCGAGGCTGCGTTTGAGCTTGACCCCAAACTTTGCCACAACGACATGTTATGGAGTGAGGAACAACTCGTCGAGGTCGGCTTACATCTCCACCCAGTTCGAGGTAAGCTTTCGATCCTCTTGGCTTATGCCCTCGTATTCCATTGCAACCGACTAACCGACCTGCCTCTTTGCAGACTAGATGTCTGCTGAACTTTCCTCATTTCAGCGACGGTAGCGTAAGAAGCGTGCCTGAGCTGCCGACGCTGCAGGTCCTTCAATGCGGTGAGTTAAGACCGAATCCCCACCTCGGAGGTCAGTCGTCTCTACTCCACCACAGCCTGTTCCTGCTGAGGCTCCGCCGGTAGTTGCTGCTAAGCTCCCTACTGATGGTCCTGTCGAGGTCCAAGCTTCTCGCCCAGACGATGAGGCAACTTCCCATCTTCAAATGGTGGAGAATCAGTCATCCGACTCCGAGGCTCCTTGGCGACCTGCGGTGGAAGAACCATTGGATCTTGGTGTCCCATTTCTTACTTCTCTCCAAGCCTCCGACGTGGAGGTGACCATTGGGAACGTCGTGCGTTCCCTCATCGTGCTTCAGGTCAGATAGCTCTGAACCTGCAAAATGATGATTGGTTGCTGAGCCGATCATGCAATGACGCTCCTCGCGTAGGTTTCGTTTTCAGCCTATGATTTGCTCACTGCATGGTTTTTCCTTTTAACTTACATTTTTCTACAGCTTCTCATCTCGTTGTGCGAAGGATGGTGTCCAGTGCCGAGCTCCGGGAAGGAGCTCAGCTGAGCGTGATTGAACAGGCTTGAACTCGAGTTTTCGAGGAGAAGCGTCGTGCCACTGAGAAGAGTCGTTACGATAAGCAACTTGTAAGGATGGCTGCCGAATCTAAGCTCGACGAAGTCCATCGAGAGAACAGCTTGCTAAAGGAGCAGCTTTCTGCTCTTAAGAA
Organism: Telfairia occidentalis; assembly: GCA_026257165.2. Lineage (NCBI taxonomy): Eukaryota > Viridiplantae > Streptophyta > Magnoliopsida > Cucurbitales > Cucurbitaceae > Telfairia > Telfairia occidentalis. The sequence goes on along the minus strand of JAOANK020000059.1, from coordinate 1,203,337 downwards.
AGCTGAGTCCTCTTGGAAGAGTTCGGAGGCTGAGATGGACGCCCTGAATCGTGCATCCGAGAAGGTGAAGTCCACAGAGGAGAAGCTCGCCCAATCCGAGCTTACCCTTTCCGACGCTGCGTTGTTGACCACGTCATTTGAAGAACACCCTGGCACTCACGAGACGCAGAAAGAGTGGGCCACTAGGGGATTTGACTATGCTTTGGAGAAGCCTCTAGAGTAGTTCCCTACTTTAAACTGTGCCGACGTCCAAGGTGCGCCCAGAAGATGTCGATCTGGACCACCTTGGCGATATCCTAGTGTAGGGTAGCTTCGATTCGCCCCCCCCCCCCCCAACCCAACCCATTTTTCTTTTGTAATCTTCAACAATGTACCTATTATTCCTTAATGAAGATCCTTTTTTTTTCTACTCGCGTTTCATTTCTTTGTGTATTCAAAATTCTCTTAAGTCCTAGCTTGTCTATTCTGCTCGAACGTTTTTAGAGTGGAAATTTTTCTAAGTTCTAGCTCGTCCACCTATTCACAGGCGCAGAGCTAGGTCATTCTGAATCCTTGCAGAACCGATACCTTTCTTCAGCTCGGTCACCGAGAACTATGGGCGTCCTAGGTCTTCAAAGTACGAGCTCCGGCCTTGAACTGGGAAACTATATGAAGTCCGTGGAGAGAAAGTATCTTCTTCGGGATTCGAGATCATTGATTCCAGAGAATCTTACCCCTTTCCCGCGGATTACGGCCTTTCTCGAGGGATTACGCCCATTTCTGAGGGAGGGGTCGTAGGTTTGAGGTCTTTCACCGAGGGATCCGAGGTCCAAGGTCCCTTCTGGATTCATAATTACAAGGAGTTCGAGGTCAGAGGGCGTCTTTCTCGAGATCCGAGATCGCAGGTTCCCGAGATTTTTGCCCCTTCCCTAGGGATTTCACCTCTTTTCGAGGGATTGTGTTCCTTCCCGAAACGAGGGGGGTTTAAAGGCTCGAGGCCTCCCGTCCAGTCTATAAATAGCCGTCAGCATCCCTCGTTCTTCTCATTCCCTCAATCTTAACCACTTCGAGGTAGAATGTCTGGATTTGAAGAGAACGAAGCTCTCTCGCCTTCTGCTCGGAGGGGTCTTCTATCCCTATTCTGAGTCCATTTTGAGTGGACTTCTCCTAGAGCTCGGTTACCAAGCAAATGAAGGCTGCAATTTCCAAGAACAAGGCGATACAGTCCGAGCTGGTGGACCATGTTTCTGCAGAAGAGGTGGAATTTGAGCACTGTCTTGCCATTTATAAGGCGACTCAAACTCGTCTTATCCAAGAACTCAGGCGAGCCGATCGGTTAGGATTAAATTTATCCGAAAGGCTATGTTATGCGAAGCTTATGCCTGAAATGGCACGTGGGGGCTAAGCCACTATTGAGTTCCATCTCAACCATACCATATAGGAAGAACGTCCTCGATCCGAAGTGGTGGAGTCCAAGGAAGCCATGACTGAGAGAGAGTCTCTCATGGCTCGATCTCGTCTGGTCAAGAGTAGCCATAGGAGTTATTCGCCCGCCACTTGAAGGAGCTCGCCCCAGCTTGGGTTTAAGCTCTTTGTAGAGGAAACATCCCAAGGTGATGAGCTGCTACTTTCGTTGTTGTCGAGCCGAGCTTCTCATTCCCTTTCACCAGGACTAGGTGTAAAGCCGATCTCGAGGCCTTTCTATACTAGGAGTCTTTATTGTAATAAAGCCGATCTTGAGGCTACTTAGACTAGGAATTTTATTGTAACAAATCTGGGCCTCTGGGTCATTTTATTAATAAAACTTCTTGTTGACAATTGACCTTTCTT
>JAOANK020000059.1:1121384-1137018 GCA_026257165.2 Telfairia occidentalis | reverse complement strand
ATTGAAATTTTAAGGGCAAAAGAATATGATTTTGAATTTTATGGACCATATGAAAATGAAATTTAAAACATAGGGATAAAAATGATATTTTTTCAAAGAAAAAAAAAAATCAATTATGAGGTGTGGTTTGCAGTGTTAGTTTGACAGTGTAATTATCGTTGTCAGAATTTATGTCATTTAGAGGTCATATCACTTTGAACCAAAAAAAAAAAAAAAAAAAAAAAAAAAAAGGTATTTAGTAATTGGCCTCAGGTTCTTGTATCTTTGTTTGGTTACTTAAAATTGCATTTTTTTTTTGTTGATGAAAACAAGAAGCCAATTCCATCAATCTCTTTAACACAATCTTTGTTCTCTCACTTTTTTTTTTTTTTTTGGGTAAGTTACAAAAACCATATCTATACCAACGACACATTTTAACTTTTAATTTTCATTTGAACAATTATCCCTTAAAATTACAAAATTATTACCATTCAACTTTTTGTTTAATGATTATATTTTTTTGGGCCAAATCGAGCATAGTTTAAATGGTTAAAAGATATCTCTCCTACCAAACAATGACACGTTCGTGTTGTTGAACTTCAAAAAAAAAAAAACTATACTTTTGAGGAATTTATCTTCAAACAAGTAGATGAAGATCTAAACTTTATCTAAGGGAGATTACTATTATTTTAATTAGTCGCGTTATGATCAAATGGACACCAATGTAGCTTCATTAGTAATTGAATTTAATGACAAAAGAAAATCATAGTTATAATTTTGAGAGTGATTAATACACTAGCTCCTTCTCCTAAAATCACTTCATGGGCTTTTTAAACGTGTTTAGAATTTTCAAAAACATTTGGGATGATTTAACGGAACACTAAAATTTTTGAAAAAGTGGTGAACAATTACAACCTTTCTAAAACTCATCTCAAACTCGCTTTAAGTCAATAGTAACAGTAGTTTATGCGTTTTTTTAAAGCTGCAACCAACCAGCAATGTTACAACGATGAATATTGTTTGGGGTGATTGATCAAGTCGAATTCAATTTCAAGCACAAACTTTACAATAATACTACATTTTAAGGGTGGGTTTCTTTTTATTTAGGAATTCTTGCATTAGAGCTTATAAAAATCCAATCTTTTTAATTCTTTGGTCATATTATGCATGGGCATGGGGAGGGTGATTGGAGGAGAGCGATGGGAACTTTTTGCCTTAGAATGGAAATCCCCCCTAGAAATGACTTGGAACCCATTCCAAATCCCTCTCTTTCTCTCTCTTTTTTTCCCTCAAATCGACGAATCCAATAGAAAAGTGCAGCGTTTTTTGAATTTTGAAGGGCTTTGAATTGAAATGAATTGATTTACAGGGGGCAGTCTCTTCTCCTCTTCTTTCTCCTCGGTTCTCTCACCCAACAAAAACTGAAGAACAAACAGCCAATAAAGAATCAGAATCTCTCCCTTTTTCTCTCTCCAAAAATCTCAGCCGAATATCATATTGTGTTTTAATGGAGTGGAGTTGGAGGTGTCGCGATTTTGGTGCTTACTTCAATTCCAATTGGCCTTTTGATGTTGGTGGTGCTTGTGGTGGCCATTTTAGAAACTATTAAAGAAATTTACCCCATAAACACTTATTTTAATCCCTAAAAAACTCAATCGTTTCCTAAAAGTAGCCATGTTTTGCCCAGCAACTCCGTGTGGTCTTCGAGTTCTCTACTGTTCCTCTGCCACCATTATTAGTACCACCACCACCTGCTCTCTTACCTCTCATTCTTCCCTTTGCTTTAATGGCCTCCTCTTTCCTTCCATTTCCATTTATCTTCAGAGCTTTTCTTCTTCTCCTCCTCCTCCTCCTCCTCCTCCTTCTGCCCCCACTTCCATGTTCAATCCCTAGCGGCTGTGACGGCTCGGTTCTTTGATTTTCATCTCCGTTTTCTGATACCCTTTTGCCCTTTTCTTCACGGCTTTCGCTCTGGTTGACTTTCCTGGTAAACCCCTTTTACGCGTTCGTTCACCCCTTGTTTCTGGTTTTCCATCTGGGTTTCGTACATAATGATCGGTCAAGCCTTTGGATGAGCCTGGAACCGTCTGAGATTTCGGGGTTCTGTGGTTTTGGGGGCTGATTTTCGTCTGTTTTTCCCACTTGCATGTTGTTTCTTTCACTGACCCTTAAGGTGTTTGTTTCTTTGCTTGACTGAAAAGTGATTTGGGATCTTTGTGCTTGAGTCTGTCTGTTTGGTCTTTTGTGAAAGTGTATCTTGGAAATTTAGCATTTGATTATGGCTAGAAACTGATAAAGTGGTTGAAAATTTGATTTGGGATTTCCTTTTTCTTTTCTGTTTCTAGTCTGAGGTGCATAAGCTTGTGTTAGTTGATTTGGTTGTGCAGTTTTGGATTTGGATCAATGTCTAAAGATAAAGGTTTAGAGGGTAAAGAAGAAGAGAAAGAGGATTTGTGTAGGTGTGATTGTGGTTTCAGGAAGAGGAAAAATTTGCTATCTGGGGACTTAATTGCCCGTAGTTCTGCACCACGAATCGCCAGGAACTGTGGTGTTGGTGAATCCTCCTGTTTAAAATCTCAGGATGCAGATTATTCCATTCCCTTATTCGGTGACGAGTTGGAGCTTTCGATCTTGGCTAGGTTTCCCCAATCCGAGCAATGGAAGTTGTCTTGTGTGAGCAAGAGATATTTAGCTCTTGTGAAGAGTGGTGAACTATTTAAGATTAGGAAAGAAATTGGATACAAAGAGCCGTCTGTTTTTATGTTAGCAAGTGGGGAGAGTAGCTGGATGATGTTCGATCGGTCTTTTCGGTCGTGTCGTAGGCTTCCAATCCTGCCTTCGGATACCTGCTTTTTGGATGCGGATAAGGAATCGCTTTGTGCAGGCACGGATCTTATCGTTACGGGCAGAGAACTGACTGGAGGTGCCATTTGGAGATATCAGCTGGTAGAGAACAGATGGATCAAAGGCCCTTCTATGATCAGTCCAAGGTGTTTATTTGCCTCTGCTACTTGTGGTGCCGATGCATTTGTTGCAGGCGGGATTGCTCTAGAGTTCAGCGCAGAAGGTGCTTTTGGTATGGGAATGGAATACGGTCAAACTGTCTTGAACACTGTAGAGAAGTATAATCCCGAAAGTATATTGTGGGAGCGCCTCCCGAACATGCACCGGGCGAGGAAAAAGTGCTCGGGTTGCTTCATGGATAACAAGTTCTATGTCATTGGAGGGAGAGACAAAGATGGAAACCATCTCACTTGTGGCGAAGTCTTCAACGAGGAGAAAAACTCATGGGATTTGATTGAAAATATGCTGGAAGATGCTCCAATCTCGACTTCTCAATCGCCTCCTCTTGTTGCAGTCGTGAACAACGAGCTCTACTCGCTCGAGCCTTCTACGAATGAGCTGAAGGTGTATTTGAAAGGGAGAAATGAATGGAAGAACTTGGGTCTGGTTCCAGTGCTGGCTGTCGTTAACAAAGGTTGGGGAGTTGCATTCAAGTCACTGGGGGACGAGCTTCTGGTCATTGGTGCATCATCAGAATCATCTACAAGCAATTCCATGAGCATATACACTTGCACCCCAGATCCAAATGCTGATCGGTTACAATGGAGACGTCTCGATTGCGGCACGAACCATCTCAGCCCCTTCATTCTAAACTGCTGTGTCATGGTTGCTTGAATTAAGCTCACATCAAACTATGATGTCTTTGGTGTTTGAGTAAATAAAACGAATGCCTCATTCGGTATTCTCAATAGGTTTATCATTTATATTCGAGTTCGAGTTCGGTCGCTATTCTCTCAACTTATATAGCATGAAAGTGTGTGTTTCTAGACTTGTGAAATCTGGTTAACTACTTGAAAAACTTGCTGAATTTTATCTTTTTCTGTCACCTATTTTCTATTGACCAACATGGTTCATCTCTTTATCCATCTTTTCAGTACCCCCAAGAATACAAAATGAAATGAAAGAACAAACTTTATGGTTGAAACCGATCTCCTGCAATATTTGGTCGGTCGGGTTTTCGATCTTCTTTAGGCTTCTTATCGCGTGCTCGAATATGTGAACGGTTAGTTTCGACATACTTTTTTGCAGATCAATTTCAAGAAAGAAGCTGAGGGTGAATTGAGGTAGACCTTTAAATTCATCTCAGTGATAGCTTAGATCAGTAACTTGTGAGGATCATCTTGATGATTCTGTGCTTCTTGAAGCCAGTTTTCTATGCTGATTTCTCTTCTCCTCAGTTCAAATTATAATTTTTGTTGAGAAGTTTTAATTGTCTTGTGAAGGTTTAATCGTGCTTTTGTTCATTAGTTGAGTTGGGTTGGGAATATAAACATTGTTCCATATTAGCTAGAATAAGAGAGATCCATGGTATATAAGTGAGGATAACTATCTCCATTGGTATGAGGCCTTTTGGAGTGTTTTTAAAATCAAAACCATGAGAACTTACGCTCAAAATGAACAATATCATACTATTGTGGAAATATTTAGAGTGTTGTCCTCCTTAACAAGTTGGTGTGATATGATAGACAAGTTAATGAATTAACAGGTGTTTTCCTTTTAATATCTATGAGTGTTCGGGCCACCTTATGCGCACATCATCGATTCTCACGTGACAACTTACTCTACCACATTTAGTTGCTAAGGAAACTTTTAGAATATTAAATCTTAGCGTGACTATCATGATTCTGCCACGGTTAATTATATATGTCTTCACTTGTGAGCTATGTTTGGACTGCCATGAATTAGTAGGCATGTTATATTAACATTCCGTTTATGGTTTTAATGTCACGAATTAAATAAAAGCATTTCCCACATTTTGAGATATAATTGAAATTTCTTACCGTAAAAAACCATTTCTAATGTAGGTTCATCGAGATCTTTACAAAAAAAAGAAAAGTTTCACAAAAAAATGAAAAATTATGTACAAAAAGAGAGGATTGATTGAGAAATAGAGTTTGTGAAAAACCACGAACAAAGAGGGAGGATTGACTAAGAAATAGAGTTGGGCGATTTATGGAATGAATGACAAATGAAATGGATTGATTATCTCGGACTATCTACTATTATTAAATTAATCGATTGCTTTTTTATACCTATTTTCTCATTAATTTTTATTTCTTTTTTGTTGTATTTATTTTTTCTCTTTACATGATATGTAGTTTTTTCTCTTTATTCTCTTTACAATATGGATTGATTGTTTTTTTTTATCCATATTTTCTCATTAAAGGATGATATTACTTCAATCTTTTTAGTAAGACCAGTCCTTCAAATTACAAATAAGCAAACAAAGCAACAAAATTAAACAAATTTATCTCTTCTTCTTCTTTTAACCCAACTAAATATGTATATATATTTTTAAATACACCAAATCTAAAAAATAATGTACAATTAGTCCAACTAAAACGTGAACATAAACTAAGTTTGTTCATCAAGGCACCACTTTTCTCATTTAAAGTCGAGGTCCCGATGATAACATTTAATATCTTTAACATAATCAAATTATGCATTAAATTCTACCATAGTGTTTGAGAATAATTTCAAAATTCAATGATTAAAATAAAACTTTTCAAGTTTAGAAATATAAATGCTTAGAAGTTTTTGGTACAATTTAGTCGGCTTTTATTTAAAAAAAATGCTAATTTACAAACTTATTTCAAAAATATGTTTAGTTTGAAACTTTTTCCAAAAATAATGCGTCTGAAAGTGGGGCGAAGGTAGATCGTCTCTTCAAGAGACGACATGCTGGCGTCTCATTTGGCCCCACGTCTTATTTTTTTATTATTTTTTTAAAATTCAGTCATATGTCGTCTCTTCAAGAGACGACATATGAAAAAAATTTAACAAAACAGGGTTTGGTGTAGTGGCAGCCCACTGCACCTACATTGGTAGTTTTGCTTTTGTTTTTCTTTTTTTTATTTAATTCCTTGAAGAAATTTGTATCTTTTTTCTTTTTTTAACTAAATAATTGTTATTTTCTTTTTTCAGAAACAAATTTTCTTTAAATAAATATTATTTATTTAATTTTTTTGGAGAATAAAATAACTAATATTTTAAAAAAATAAATGATGAATATAAAGTTTTGTTTGAAAATTTAACATTATAAAATTAAAATTGTTTATAATATTTAAATAGAAAGAACAAATTCTGAAAAATATTTGTTTTCTTTTTTAGAAAAATATTTTTTTCTTTTTTTAACTAAATAAATTTTCTTTTCTTTTTTCAAAACAAATTTCCTCTCGGAGCTGGCATATGTTAGGACTAAAAGCTTGCTACTCTGCTAACCTAGAAATTTTAAAATTATTTTAATATGTTGTCTCTTAAAGAGACGATATAAAACTAAATTTTTTAAAAAAATAATAAAAAATCAGACGAGGTGCCACGTCAGTAGATCCTCTCTCGAAGAGACGACCTATATTCACTCCAATTTTAAAAGCATTATTTTTGGAATAAGTTTTAAAGTAGATATATTTTTTAAATAAGTTTCAAAATTAACATTTAAAAAAAAAATCCCAATTTAGTCTTATTATTTATTTTATAAATATATATATTAAAAAAAAAAAACAAAGAAAAAACTTTAACAGTAGCCTCCCCCGTTTTTTGTTCTTTCACCCATCTCTTTTTCCTTTTCGGTTTTCTCCGATTTGTTTCTGTTCCTCCTCCCATCCGATTTTGCCCTCTCTGCAGCCGCCGCACGCCGCACGCCGGCACGGCCCCGCCGCCCCTTTTCTTTCTTCTCTAGCTCTCTGCTGCAACCCATCCGGCACGCCACTCCCGTCTTCTTCCGCAGCTGCTCGTTGCCGAGGTCCACGTTCAGTCATTTCTCAGTCGCTCGCCGCTGAGGTACGCACTAATCGATTTTTTTTTTATTTGTTCTTTTTGGTTTCTTCGGTTCAACTAACCCCAAAACAGGATAAAGTTGGGATTAGGTCATTACTTGGGAATAATCTTCGCTGTAGTAATTTCCGATTCCTCTGCGCATTAGGGCATTCCGCAGTTGATCAACCTCTTTCGGGAAATTGTATCAGATAGTTGATTAATTTTCGGAAGCGTTGCAAATATTGGGGGGGATTAAAGTTGGTGGTGGATCGGAGTGTCCTGAACCTTGCAGATAAAAAGCCCTAATTTCTCACGCTGACTTCTCGAGGAAATTTCAATGGGGAAGAACGAATTCTTAACGCCTAAAGCGATTGCAAACAGAATCAAGGCGAAAGGGCTTCAGAAGCTGAGGTGGTATTGCCAGATGTGTCAGAAGCAGTGCCGGGATGAGAATGGCTTTAAATGCCATTGTATGAGTGAAAGTCACCAGCGCCAGATGCAGATCTTTGGCCAAAATCCACACCGTATTGTTGAAGGTTACTCTGAAGAGTTTGAGAGGTCTTTTATGGAACACATGAAGCGCAGCCATCGGTTCAGTCGCGTCGCAGCTACTGTGGTATACAATGAATACATTAACGATAGACATCATATTCATATGAATTCGACGGAGTGGGCTACTCTCACTGAGTTTGTAAAACATTTGGGTCGAACTGGTCAGTGTAAGGTAGAGGAGACTCCCAAGGGTTGGTTCATTACTTACATTGATAGAGATTCAGAAACGCTTTTTAAAGAAAGAATGAAAAATAAGAGGATCCGGGCAGATTTAGTTGAAGAAGAGAAGCAAGAGAGAGAGATAAAGAGGCAAATTGAGAGGGCAGAGCAATTAGCACCCTTGGCTTCTGTATCTACTGAGCCTTTGGAGGCTGAACAATCAAGGGAGTTAAAATTGGAGAGTGGGGTTAAGCTAGGCTTTGCTTTGGGAACATCATCAAAATTAAAAGAGAGAGAGAGTTCCAGGGTCGTTTTTGATGAGGATGAGACAGATGAGACTTCCAAGGGGAAACCTGGAGAGAATTCCAAAAAAAAGATGGGTGGCGGTGGTCTGTCAGCTTTGGAGGCGTTGATGAAGGAAGAAGAGATGAAGAAAGAGAAGCTTAATCGGAAGGATTACTGGCTATGTGAGGGAATAATAGTAAAGATCATGAGCAAGGATTTGGCTGAGAAGGGATACTATAAACAGAAGGGAGTTGTGCGAAAAGTGATTGATAAATATGTTGGAGAGATCGAAATGCTCGATGGCAAGCATGTGTTGAGAGTTGATCAAGAAGAATTAGAAACAGTGATACCACAAATTGGTGGCTTAGTAAGGATAGTAAATGGGGCCTATCGTGGATCCAATGCTAGGTTGTTGGGCGTTGACACTGATAAGTTTTGTGCTAAAGTGCAAATAGAAAAGGGTGTGTATGATGGTAGGGTGCTTAAGGCCGTTGAATATGAAGATATTTGTAAAGTTGCATAATGACTGATTGAGATAAAGGACAAAACTCATAGTTTGTATTTGTTCTGGAAATTTTCTTCAAGCATAGTTGTGCTTATTTGATTGGATGTCTTTCAAATACTTCTGCATATGATTGCTCTTTTTTTAAAAAGGGAACTTTAGAGAGATACCTGATGTCTCAAACTGGTGGGGGGACTAAACTGTGCAAATGCATGCACACATCTTTCATGTAGCAATGAACTTATTTGATCAAATCTCTTGCCTTTAGATATTTATTAAGATATATATAGTTTGACATTGTGCCTATAAATCGGCTAATGTGAACTAACATGATCTGTTTTATTGGTTATATCTTCATATCCTTAGAGTTCTAAGTATGAGCTAATAGATATGATACAACTAACCTCGCGACATTCTATTACTTGTATTGCTTATGCTTGTGTTTAATCAGCGATCTTCATTTTAGTCGCAATATTTTGCTATAGTTTGGGATTTAGGTTGGGAATGGTTCGATGTCGATAGGATTTAATCCAAATCGATGCATTGTATTACAGTCAGGTTGCATTTATCCAAATTGATGTTGATAGGTTACCCATCTCGCTGAGAGAAATTGTTCAATGAGAAGAACCATATGACATTCATAACCTTGAAATCCTATTTGAACTTTTTTGGAGACTGGATTCTGATATGAAAATCATCTTGAAATATGCTGGGAGCTTGTGTTTATGTATCTGATGCAACATATCAAGTAAGGTAAGGAAGAATTTTTTCAGGCTGAGGAGAAGGTCGTCATTATTTGGTGCTAGTTGATAATGTGATGGAAGTTAGCTCTATTTCACATATTGATGGTTGAATTTGGGTGGGTTTTATTGCTGGACTTTTTGTGAATGCTATTTTCTCTTTTCTTTTTGTTGGTAAATAGTGAGAAGGCACCTATAGAACTAGATACAGAAGGAATTTGAGGTCCCATTTCTTTAATGAGAATCTTTCTTTGACTTGTGGTAAACTATGATATGGGAATGCAAGAAAATAATTCCCATTCTTAACAAGTAAATGCAAATTGTCAATCTGAGCATAGTTCAATAGATAAAGACTTGTACTATCATTGTAGAAGTCGATGGTATCTCTCATTCTTGCAAATGTTGAAGTAAAAAAAAAATGCAACTTCAAAAATTTTAAGCAAACAACAAAAAAATTATGACTTATAATGACCAATATATCTTATATAATATTTTATCAAATGAGATTAAATGTTGAGAGCAAGATAATATTATGTTTTGTTGTATAGCTAATTTCAACATGTTGTAAGTTCAAATTTTTATCTTTATATTTATGATGTATTACTCGTTAAAAACATTTGGTCATAATTTACAAAATGTCCTTGGGTAGTTTCAAGTTTATCCCTAATGTTTTAAAAGTGTTAATTTTTTCCTCAAATCTTTTAATTTGTTTCATAAAAATCCTTTATTAGCAATATTCGTCGAAAATTTTAATCTAAAATAAAAGATTGAGAACAAAATTTAAATTTTCAAAACGTTACCGGAAGGTCTCATTTGAAACAAATTAAAAGGAAAGCAATTACAAAGTTCAAGGGCATTTTAGGCAAATTTAGGCTTTTTCTTTTACCATCAATAAATTGCTATTTCTATTGACAATAACAGATGGAATTAGGTTTTAAAAAGGCATTACTTTAAAACAAATCAGACGGGTCGGTTTGCTAAGTCGAATGGGTCGGAACCCGACCCGGTGGACAATTTTACCCTTTCAATTTCCATTATTCTCTAATAAAAAGAAAAAAGGTAATTACAAATTCCGTAATTTTAGTGAGAAAAAAAATTTCAATGTTGATTCCATAAGAGCAGAGAGAGTTATTGGGAATGGGAAAGCGCTCCGTCTTTCTCTCTCCCGTCTCGCTTCTCTCAAACCAAAACCAAACGTACTCTCACTTTTCGACTCTCTAAAAATTGTAATTCTCTGCTTCTTATATGGTTCAACTTCAACATCTCATTCTCTGTAAGCCCATCAATTCACTTCACTTCACTCCCTCTTTTTCTTTATGTTAATTCTGATCCCTTTTGTTTTTTGTTCTTTTTTCCCCCTTTAATTTCTTCCCTCCATCCTCCCATTTTGTTTTCGTAATGTGGGTCGTCTTCTACGTTGCGTAATTTCGTCGATTTCGTTCGTGATTTTCATCGTTTCTGCTCCTACGGAGTCTGGTTTTTGGGTTAGGGTTTTTTTTTTTTTCTTTTTGTGTCTTTATGTGATGTTAGGGTTTTTGTAACGATTGGTGCTTCCCGCGGGAAATTTTGACTTGATTTGCTGGGATTTTGAGATTTGGGTTCTGCTGCTGCTGGTATATTTCTTCGAAGAAGCAGGAATTTTTGTACCGTTGGGTTTTTTTTTTTCCGCTGTATTTTTAATTTTGGATCCGTGGTGGAAAAGCCTGAGATACGCTTAATTCTTTGGGGGGTTTGAGGTGTTTTGGCTGGACTCGGGGGCAATGCTAAAGTAGACGTTTGAGATTTTGTTGGTTTTCAACTGTTTTGGTTAGACTAATTGGTTAGATAGTGATGTCTATGAACAATAACAACCCACCGAAGAGCCTTGGGGGGGCCTCTTCGTCGCCTTTTGGTAATTCTGGGATAGTTCCACCATCTATGGCTGCAAATTCTTCATTTTCCCAGCCGCAAGCTCAATCCCAATTGGGACCTGGGTTTCAAACTCCATTTCAGCTATCCCCAGCTCAGGCTTTTGCTCAAGCTCAGTTAAAGGCTCAAGTTCATGCCCAAGCGCAAGCACAAGCAGCTCACGCTCAGTTTCAAGCTCAGTTACAAGCTCAAGGGCTGTCCCTAACTCAGAGCCAGACTGTTGGTGGTGGGAACATGGGTTCTCCTTCGCCAGGATTTTCCACACCGGGCCTCGCAGGTGCAAAGCGGGTTCCTCAAAAGCCACCAGTTCGGCCACCTATTCTTTCTCCCTCTACCACGTTTTCGCCGTTGAAAACAATGGAAATCACGCCGGCTGCTCGTAAAAAGAAGCAGAAGCTACCTGAGAAGCAGCTTCAAGATAAAGTTGCTGCAATTTTACCCGAGTCTGCTCTTTACACTCAGCTACTTGAGTTTGAGTCTCGTGTTGATGCTGCTCTTGCAAGAAAGAAAGTTGACATTCACGAGGCGCTTAAAAACCCACCCTGCATTCAGAAAACTCTTCGAATTTATGTCTTCAACACATTTGCGAATCAAGTTAATACAATACCCAAAAAACCGAATGCCGATCCTCCTACCTGGACCCTTAAGATTATAGGTAGAATCTTGGAAGATGGCGTAGATCCTGATCATCCTGGGGTAGTACAAAGATCAAACCCTTTGTACCCTAAATTTTCATCTTTCTTCAAAAGAGTAACCATATCCTTGGACCAGAGGTTATATCCAGATAGTCACATCATAGTATGGGAGAATGCTAGGTCACCTGCACCTCATGAGGGCTTTGAGGTGAAGAGAAAAGGGGATAAAGAGTTTTCTGTTAACATTCGGTTAGAAATGAATTATATTCCAGAGAAATTTAAGCTGTCACCTGCTTTAATGGAAGTTCTTGGTATCGAAGTTGATACCCGCCCGAGAATAATAGCTGCAATCTGGCATTATGTAAAGGCTAGAAAACTTCAAAATCCCAATGATCCATCTTTCTTTCACTGTGATCCACCTCTTCAAAAGGTATTTGGGGAAGACAAGCTGAAATTCACCATGGTTTCACAAAGAATATCACAGCATTTATTCCCTCCACAGCCTATACATCTGGAGCATAAGATTAAGCTTTCGGGGAATAGTCCAGTGGGTACAGCATGTTATGATGTGTTGGTTGATGTGCCTTTTCCAATTCACAGAGAATTGTCTGCTCTTTTAGCCAATGCAGAGAAGAACAAGGAGATTGATGCATGTGATGAAGCAATTTGTACAGCTATAAGAAAAATTCACGAGCATCGACGGAGGCGTGCATTTTTCCTTGGGTTCAGTCAGTCACCGGTGGAGTTTATTGATGCCTTAATTGAATCTCAAAGCAAGGATCTAAAACTTCTTGCAGGAGAAGCTAGTCGAAATGCTGAAAAGGAGCGTCGATCAGATTTCTTCAATCAGCCATGGTAAGTTTGTTCTCAATTCCAACTGTTGTTTATACTTCTTATCCTTGTATTCATTCATTCACAATTCATAGATTAGGTCAGCGGATTTGCAAATTTCTTTTTATTTTTTCAACAACTAACTTTTGTGTTTCTCACCGATGGCCATGTGTGTGGATTGGACCTGAAAATATATATATATTCCTGACTCCCCTCCTTCTCTTTAGCTGTTTTGTTTTTGCATCATAGACGAGTTAAGCTATATGTTGTTCTTTCTTTTCTCTTTTCAATAAAAGAGATTATTGTTCAAGCTCTTAGCTGGCCTTCATGGAGTTTTCAATGGATTACAGATTCTAATGTGGGGATACCTATTAATACTTCTATCATTCTAAGCTCGATTTTAAAATTCATGGTTGATTAAACAGGGTTGAAGATGCCGTGATTCGCTACATAAATCGTAAACCAGCCACAGGAAGCGATGCGCCTGGAAGTACATGACTGGGATCTTGTTGAGCTGCTATGGATTGCCATTTTTGTTGGGAGTTTCATTGGATTAGCACGCTAAGATACATGTATGACACCCTTTAGTTTATTAGCACCCGCCGGATCACTGCAGTGCTATGCGAATGCTTCATTTTCTCATATGGTATGTGAATTCCACAGAACATGCTCTTTAGTCCAAGCAAGCATTTAGCTGGTGATGAGAATGCTTCATGAACAACATATGGTTTCTTCATAGTCATTTTCTTAGAGCATCCTTTATTGTAGTATGGAATATTTCTCGTAGTAGAATCTGCACTGATACCATATAAAGTTGGTGGTATAGCTTTGTGAAGATGAAAGTCCATGATGATTTGTCAATTCCATTTAGGAACTTTTACAATTATTCCTTCATGTAGTTTGTTATCTTTTTCAAATATCATGTTTCTTGATATTTGAAAGTGCAATTGGAGAAATTCGAGCTCGTCGACCTACTTCTCGATTAGATCGAAACAGTTTAATAGTATAGTATCGTTTAGAAATTAAGCAATGTTGAGCTGACAATGATGAATGGCCAAGACTATTTTTTTTTATTTGGTAGGAAGATTTTCTCCAGATTATTTAAAAGGTGAGATCTTTTTTGATTCAGCCATGTCCCCTGCAGTGAGATCAAGCCAGTTGATTATGGTTTTGTTTATTATCAGTGAGGAATCCCCAAGAGGTAAAAAAAATCAATGACTTGTGAGTTTTTTTCAATTTTTATTCATTTTGTTGTGAATATTATACTGAAAATTTTGTTGCGAAGAAAATTGAAATGGTGAAATGAAAACTGCTCTGATTCTGTCTCTGGGTTTCTGAACTCATGCAATCAGGTGTCGACACGTGGGATGTATATTTTTCAACTCTGTGGTCTGTCAATTCAGTGTTTGAATCGTTGACTTGACTCTTCTGATTGTTGAACATTTGGGAATTTTGTTTGTTTAGAATTGGCTCTCTCTCTCTCCTCTTTCTTTCTCTCTCTTCTGAAACAGAACTGTGAAACCGCCGGCCATGTGCGCCGTCAACAGCGGCACAAACACAGGGTGGTCGGCGGCAATGGGTTTGATTCTGAATCTGCTGAGAATTGAAGCCACCACATATTTCATCTGAATGAAAGCCATCTCCTTCCCCAAACACACCCTTGGCCCCGCCTGAAATATTGGAAACTTGTATGGACTCACCAATTTCACCCCTCTTCTCCGGCCACCGCTGCCTGGTTGCAGTAGCCACCGGTCGGGTTTGAACTCAAACCGGTCCTTCCCCCACAGAGCCTCCATTCTACCCATCCCATATGGAAAATACGTCACTCTGTCTCCGGCCTGGATCGGAGTCCCGTCGGGCAATCGATCGTTAACAATGGCGTGCTTGGAATCCCAAGCAACTGGCGGGTACATTCTCATGGTCTCGCAGAGGCATGCCTTGAGAAATTTTAGTTCTTTGTGGGATTTGTGGTTTAAATTTTTTTTCAGCGCCAATGTTGATTCGAATTCGAAGTCTATCTCTTCTAGTAATTGGTTCTCGATGTCGGGATGGTTAGAGAGTAGCCAGAAGAGCCATGTCATGGCGGCCGAAGTCGTGTCTCGACCCGCCATGATGAAGCTGATGGCCATGTCTCGTATCACCTCGTCGTCATGGCCGGTTGAGATCAGCCTGGTGAAAACACAGTAAAATGGAGATTTAGTTCATCATTTTTCACCATTCATAAGATTCGAAATTTTCTATTTTTTCAGTTAAATTAGTCTCTTTACCAATATTTCTAAGAACTCTATTTTAAGGTTTTTCATTTTTGTCCTTCTACTCGAAACAATTTTTTAAACTGTGACTAAGATTTTAAAACACATTACAAAGAAAATATTACAACAATTTTTTTTAAAAAAAAA
This sequence comes from Telfairia occidentalis, assembly GCA_026257165.2. Classification (NCBI taxonomy): domain Eukaryota; kingdom Viridiplantae; phylum Streptophyta; class Magnoliopsida; order Cucurbitales; family Cucurbitaceae; genus Telfairia; species Telfairia occidentalis. Next base: position 1,122,209 of record JAOANK020000059.1, on the reverse strand, counting down.
AAAATTATAATATGTCTTTTAAAAAATGTCACAATTTTCTATTTTTTTTCCGAATATAGTATGAGTTTGAATTTTTTTTCGGTAGGTTTTACATTGCATCTAAGTTTAACTATGATTTGAATTATGTTATTTTTATAAAATTATAAACATTTTATTATATTTAAAAATACATATCAGCAGTACTCGCAAAGATGTGAATTATTACACCAATACTAATAAATATTTCTAGCAGATTTACAATGATTTTTTTTCAATATGATGCATAGGATAATAATTATAATATATGATTGGATCATCAAATGTAGTATGGTTACCTAGTCAAGAGATCTTCAGTGCCACGGAAATTATGGTTCTTTTCCTTTTTGTAGTCGTTGGTTCTGTTTTGAATTATGCTCATCACCTTCCGGTGAACTTCCGCCACCGCCTCCTTCAGCCGCCGCTCCGATCCGACGCCGAACAATCTCTTCATTTTCCATATCATGTAAACAGCCTCCGTCGCTCGCCCCGCGCTCACCTCCGATGCTACGTCGAAGCTTTTTTCTAGCATGGAAATGGCTTCTTCTTCTTCTTCATCCTCTTCTTCCTCCCCCAATACAACCTTATATATTACACGGAATGAAAATCCTCTTAGTAACTCCTGCGACCATCGGCAAAGTTAGAAATTTTTTTTTTATAAAAAAATTAATCGTATTTTCTGAATTTTTAAAACATCTATTTTAGTTTCAAAGTTACACTATTTTGATCTTTGCTATATAACGTTGTCATCTAATATTTACTCATTGACCATTGCTTGTCTTCAACTTTAACATACGTGACTTTAATGCA
>JAOANK020000059.1:1095590-1121284 GCA_026257165.2 Telfairia occidentalis | reverse complement strand
CAAAAGCTCCCAATCTAGTGCACATGATAATGAAATAGCCTTATCTCATCTGATCTGCCCAAATGCACATCAAAAAAGTCCCACTTGGCACTTGTTCCACCCCTCAGATGGTTCTGTCATTTAGCTTTTAAGCTGAACTTACAAGCTCCCTTTGATGTTCTTCCAATGGCTGCAGCACACAAACAAGAAGTATTAAGATGGGCATAGAAACCTAAATAATTCCCATACTTCAAAAAAACAAACTTAACCAAATGACCCCTTAAAAAATCACAACTGGCCTACTTAAATCCAAATAAATGTATCGATATCGAGATCAATTCGACCTTCACTTGATCGATCTCGACCGGATTATCCTATGTGTGTGCCTACTTGGATCACTAATACATTTCACATTTCAGCAAAGCTATGAGGTTTCAAACACAGCTGTAGAAAATCGCTTCCATCCTTAGAATATTTCTTCCCTTGTGTATATTGCTCCAGCTGTACATATTTCTCCTCTCTGTATTGTTATTATAAAAAGGAAGACAGTATCAATGAAATGGAAGTACGTCAAGAATAATTCCAAATTCCCTGTTGCTCTCTTTCTGGCAAACTTACTAACCATCGTTTTGACAAATCTTCTTGATTCGCAAAAGAGAAGTTTCCTTTCCCGTTCTCATCCCCTGGTCTAATAGGATAGGAATCTACTGGCATTGGGATGGCCAAGTGGGAAAGCACGTGATTGGTCTTACTTTCACATTCATTTAGGTCCCTGTTCAAACACATTACTTAAATGACAAGACCCACTTAACTAGCTGTTTGTATTGGAAACTTCAAAAGTCAAAGTCTACCTTTTTCTCCACGTTACAATGGCATTGTGCCTCCTTTCTTCTTCCTCCAAGCAATCCAAGCGGCTGCCGGAAGTATTGCTCCTCCTCCTCCTCCTTGTCTCCACCGGAGTAACATCCAAAGGTAAACATCAGCCACTCCTTCCCATTCCCAGAAAGAAAAAAACGAAAAAAGAAAATCCATTTTTGTATCCTCTGACATGTCTGATAATGAGCAAGAAATGCCTCTTTATGCTAAACTCATAATTCATTCGATACTTTTTATGAATGTCAACCAAGTATCGTAAGTAACTTACTCCCGATTCTTCAATCATTTGTCTCTGTTCAGAACTTTTGAAGAATCCAGATTTCGAATCTCCACCGTCAAACCTGCCAGAGAATTCAAACGCAACATCAGTGACACTGAACAAAAACAACACAATCCCAGGATGGACATTTCAAGGGGGTGTTGAGTACATAACAGTCAGCAAAAACATCTCATTTCCAGACAAAGGACATGCCATAATATTGGGTGAAGATGGAAAAATAAACCAGACTTTCACAGCCTACGCAGACTTTTTGAACTACCTGCTGACCTTCGCACTGGCACCAGGTGGTCAGAACTGTTCAGCTATTGCTCCATTAGTAATCTCTGCACCAGATAGTGATGCAGTCTTCACTTTTAGCCAGCATTATGGGAAGGAGCCATGGGAGGTCCATGGCGTTTATCTGGGCAGCTGGGGAGATGGAGAGCCTGTAAACCTGTTGATCGGAAGCCAAGCAAATGACTCTACTCCAACCTGTTGGCCTGCAATTGACTCACTTCATCTCAAGACGATGGGTATAGTGATGCCAGACAGTGGTGAGTAGATTTCTAAGATCCTAGAAATGTGCTCAAAAACAATATTGTAAAACTCTGAGGAATAGTACATGTAAGAAAATTTCTTTGTGCTACTAATCATTCTGCTACTCTTGATTGATGCAGGCAACTTAGTAGTCAATGGAGGATTCGAATACGGCCCAGATTTTCTTGAAAACTCCGAGGGAGGAGTTCTACTGGATTCAGCTCCAACTCCTATCTTTTCACCTCTAGTTCAGTGGACTGTGATGGGAACAGTCAAATACATAGATTCAAAACACTTCTTTGTTCCTCAAGGTCATGCTGCTGTAGAGTTGATATCAGGGGTTTCATCTGGAGTTCAAGCAGCAGTGAAACTTGAGGCAGGTTCTTCTTATACCTTGGATTTCACACTGGGCGACGCCAATGATTCGTGTGCAGCTAAATTTCTTGTTGGTGCTCAAGCTGGATCGACATCTAGGAATTTCACATTGGAGAGCAATGGGACAGGTTCGGGTGTAAAATTCTCCATGACATTCAATGCAATTCCTGATGTTAATACAATCACTTTCCTTAGCTACACTACTACCCAAACAAAAGATGGAGACTTCTGTGGTCCAGTCATAGATGATGTAATTTTGCGTGCTTCTCATGGGATCAGAATCTTAATGCCCTGGAAGAGGTTGATTCCTCTGTGTTTGGTTACAATTCTCTGTTTGCTCTGAGGAAGGATAGTGTCCAGGAATTCTACATTTGACAAGTTACGAAGTCTGAATAATTATTTTTTTCTGAGTTCAACACAATTACAGGAGTGGGGATCAAACCATCAATCTTTAGGATGATAATAGGTGTTTTATCAACTGAGCTATGCTCGGATGGGTCGGAAGCTTGAATTATTGCTCTACCTTTCTTCTTTGAAAAGTTGGTATTCAGAATAAAACTCAGCAAATATTGTAATTTTTTTTTTGGAGGAAATATACTTCTATTGCATTGTCGAGATAAAATAGAACCACAATAATTGTTGCAATACAGTACATTTAGATTGCTATAACTTCCTATCCAAGACTGGGTATAATAATGTGCTAACGAACTGGAACCAATGAAAATTTATATACCACTCCTGCCTCAATGTAAATTCTGAGCACGCTGCTTCATGTAATGGTTTAACTGAACTCTGCTGTAAATGTGACGAATATCTATGACGAAGCCTCTATTAGGGAGTTTGGAACATAATCGTCAGAGGCAGAGAGCTTTTCATACATTAGCATTTTATTGGCATTTGCTGACCTACAAAATCAAGCAAAATAATCAAACACAATCCTGGAAGCATATCAGACAATAGAAATGCTCGTAGTCCTGTGTAACTGTGAGGACTTGGAAGTCTTGCTTTCATCGAGGAAATATGTACCTTCAATGAAAGTACTAAACCAACCAATAAAATGGATATATAACATAACAATAGTTTTACATTTTAGCATGATGATGCTATTCTAGTACAAAACATCCTCTCATGTCCCTTGCAAATGATACCATCCTAAATTCCAAAGTACTGCACTCTAAACAGCAGTTCATTCTGTTCTAAGCTGTTTTACACATCTTTTAGCCTTGGACAAGATAATGTAAATGGAGGATCGAGCACCTAATATAAAATCTGCAAAATTAACATGCTTCCACAATATAACGTGGTACAAGTATAACCCATCATTCCATAAACAAAGCACTTGTTGTAACAGGTCACCTATTAATCACATTTCCTTATCGTGATAAAATATGTAGTTTCCTATCATGGTAATGTAGAATAGATTAAAATATATATGATGAATACAAGTCTTCTTGATAATGCGATCCTATTGATGTTTAAGGTTATCGGGGTCCCAGGACAAAAGGATCTAAAAAACTAAGAATCACTTACCGTATCAAGGTTACTGAAACTGTTAATATTTCTGATTCTGTACACAAGGCAGCTACGCTGCTTCAACAAAATTGATCTTTGTTCCCCGTTTCAAAAGACCTTTATATTCTAGACTTTTTGACCAGTCGTCAATCTCACGTGCTCGTAAAACAGGCAAAGGATGTGAGAGTTGTCTTGTTTGAGCATTTCTGTAAACGCAATCCGTTAGATGAGCACATGGACTGAAATAACTTGATATTTTATGCACCTCACAAGTCATTCACCTTATATACCATCCTATAGGGCTGGAAGAAGCTTTGTCATAAGAGCGAGCTTGCTCCAAAAAAGCATCTACATTCAGTTGATCAGCTATAGATGGACAGCCCCCAGCTAATTTCATCAGAACAGAGATGACCACCTCTTGTTGGAGCAAATGAATTATCAAATAGTTAAGAAAGAAGTTCAAAAAAAATTTCATCTACAAATAAGGGGAGAGAGAGAGAAAGAAAGAGAGTCAGAAGAAACGGGGATTTCTAGTTAAATAAATTCTGTACTTTAGAATCCTGAGCAACAAGAAGGGCAGCACGATCACAAGTTAGCTCTGCTGCTCGAAGCCAACGGAATAATTGTTCTTCTAAGTTCTGAGCTAAAAATCCACCGAGCCCTGTGAAACATTATATAAATGAAATTTAAGTATGTTGCTTAAAACTTTAAGCTTGAGCCTACATATTCCCTGAATTTTTTTTTTCTGCCGTTCAAATATCACATCATAATGTTTGTGGTAACCATGGTGCAAAATGATAAACTTTCATGCTAAAACCTTATGCACACAAACATTGCTCTCAATAACTTTGTCTTTTAGAATTAGAATGTTGCATTAATACTAATAGTTACTGCTGCTTCATTCTCCAAAAGGATCAAGTAACAAATTAGCCCCAATAATTATATCATGCTAATCAGACCGTCATTTAAATACTTACCAGGAACAGTGTAGGCTCCCAGGGTTAGAATATTCGCAAATGTAAGCCACACTCCATGATCACATTTTAGATGACCCAATTCATGAGCCAAAACAGCCTGAATATTTCAAGTGTTAGAAAGTTACATCGTGCGACAGATAGCATCAATAAGAAACGAGGGAAAGACAACAGACATATACAAATGATATAACGAACAAAAATATACTTCAGTTCCACGTTATGGCATAACATGACCATGCATTCGATCAATGATGCATGTGCTAAGCATTTTTATATGTTTTTTTGCATAAAAAAATAAAGCTACAAATTAATTCAGCAAACCAAAACTGCGATTCTGAATAATCCCAGTTAACACGGGTGCCTACTAAAGTGATTACAGGCACAGCAAGAGACAATTGTAGACCTGCAATTCTTTTCGTGAAAGAAGCTCCACAAGGCCAGTATGAACAACAACAAACGGCTTTTTACCACTTATGGCTAACGTATAAGCATTTGGCACAGGATTTTGACGGACATAAAGATCAGGGGCCTCAACGTTCAGTATTTTGGCAGCCTCAATCATCAATTGATGAAGATCTGAAAGCTGAAAAGGGAAGAAATATTTCCTAAACATTAGCTATAAAATCCTTATGCTCAATCCCGTTATGTTCATATAATAAGGAACAACAAATGCTCATCATGCAATGTCCATATAATAAGGAACAACAAGAAACATTTGCTAACTGCAAGGATTTTCTGGGAGAATGCATTTTTTAAAAGAAATCCTGAATGCCGAGATGCATAAATATAAATGTGCTCACATCATTTATCCAAGTGGAGTTTGAAGAGCCAAGAGACGTCTTTAAGATCAGTAAAAGGAAAGATGCATAAATTTCACATGTAATTTGATTAGCAGATACTACTTTGTTAGTAAGATTTTGACCAGTCTTTCATCTTAATGCATTTCTGATTAAAGAAAATCAGTGACAAAATAAGGAGCAAAGAATCATTTCTAATGATTAAATCTCAATAAAGACGTAAAGCGGGAAAAATAAAATAATATCGTCAGATAATGGATTTCTAGGGTTGAAAAACCTGATTTTCAGAAACAAGAATTGATGTTCCCATGTTCTCAAGAAACATGACTTGCTCAGTCACGGTTCCTGCAATGATAAAACAATGGTGCCATTAAACAGAAAAATATTAGCACTATGCAGCTAAAGGGTGGCAAAACCAGATATGGAATTAACTATTTGAAATTTATGATGTATAAAAGAAATAAATAAAGGAATTAATAATTTTTGCTCACGGGACGTTCTACATAGAGCATGTTTATGTTGAAAGGTTATGATGAAAACATCACCAACCTAGTTTCAGATTAGATTTCTTAAAGCTCTTCTGTAAGTTCATTAACTGGAAAACATTCACAAGATTAACTGCAACTAGTAACCACTCAGTCATGCCCCAGCCATAAACTATGTATATTCAAACTAGAAATTCAGAAAAAGAAAGACGGTTGTTTGTAATAGGAATGTGCAAATCAATTGGACACTCGAGAATCATTCTGAAAGTTCATCAGTTCTCTTACCCAATAAAACCTTCCCAAGCTCGCTCAACCCTGGAATTGCCCGCAAAATCATTGTGTTCTGCATGTAAGAACAATTCTCGACTTAAGCAACGAGGTATTTGACTCAGAATGATATTTAAAAAATAAAAAATAGAACGTATTACCATTAGTTATTTCTACCTTCCAAGTATAAGGATATTATGTTTAATATCAAATTGTGTATGAATTCTTTTAGTTATACTTTCTTATGATGATTTAGTTTGTCCTCCAAGAAGAATGGAGAGATTTGGATGTAATGTATTAATTGTTGAGACATAGTCCACAAAGAAAGACAGCCAACTCCGTATGGGTTATGAGGAATTCTTTCGGGCTGAAAGAATGTATTGAAAATATTAACTCACTCTTATTCAAAAGCTTAAACTTGTTGGTTTAATGCAAATCAAATGGCATCACAACATCAGATCCAAGCTTAACTTCCTGCTATGTCATTTTATTTTCATTTTATATGTTAATAGTTTACGCGTTAAGCTCGTAAATCAAAATTCATATTCAAGTCCGTATGCAGGGAGCGTTAATCTTAGTTTACATTAGGATAATTTAACGCTCTGACATGTTATATTCCACAGAATTCTATCTGATGACAGTCGAGCTCTAATCATAACTATTAGATGGACCTAAACTTATTCTGTTTATAATACAGGTCAAATGAAAGTAAGACGTGTCAACTGGTTTAGGAAATGTTCTTCCTCGAAAAAGAGCTAACGTTTTCTGGTTGAGTTCTATCTTCATACCTCTCCCTATCCCTCCAATTTCTCCCATTCCTTCTCTTCATTTCTCTTGTTTTTTCTTCCTCTCCATCCGATATCAGCTATTAGTATTCAGCAGTTCTCATTATAATTAAACGTACATCCATTAACATTAACAAAACATATGCAATAAATATTACAGAAAACTAAACTAGCAAAGCTAAAAGAAATTCGCTTCAAATTTTCCATTTCCATAGCTAAAAAGGAACTAACCAAGGGTCAATCTCCGAATCCAAATAGTCGTGAAATAGAAAAACAAAAGAAAATACGCGAACAGAACTCCCAAAGGAAATGAGAAAATTTCTGAAATAAGTGAGGCGAACAGAACTCAACCTGCTTATCGAGAGGATGGCGGAAATCATCGGCATCAAGGTTGCGAAAGGCGACGGACGCAGCTCGGCAAACAGAAGACGTAATTCGCTTACTCGCCGGTGATCCGACGGTGGAAAAATGGAATCTGTTCGACGCTCCGGATCCGATTCCGCGAGGCGTAGGATTTATAGTGAGGCAGAGAGAAGAAAAGGGAGTTGAAGCCATGGAAGAAGATCAGAGAAGCGTTAAACTAGCGATTGTTTGTAGATTCAGAGATTTGATTGAAGCATTGATATCTTTTTTGGTTACGTTTTTGGCTTCTTCACGGCCACTGACCGTACTTATGGTGATCGTTTGGCGCCATTTCGTTTTCCGTTGACCGTTATTGACGATGAACGTCCGTTAAAAAATCCACCTCTACCGTATAAAATAAAAATTATCTTTCTTAAATAAAAAATGGTTTATTGTAATCAAAACCGTTAATAAAAAAAAATTGAAAGGTTAGAGTCTAATATATCTATGATTTCAGAATAATATCAGACATTAGACAAAAATTAAAAGCTCGAGTATTTATTAGATATTTTTAAATTTTTAAGAAACAAAATTTAAAATTTAGAAATATATTACTCTACTTATAACTTAACCTTAAAATATTCAAATTACTCACTTTTAAGTTCCACTCCCATAATTTGTGTCGTGTATATTAAAAAAAGGAAGGGAAAAAAAACCTCTATTGAAGTATTCCATTATAATGAATTTGAAACCCTAACAAAAAAACAAAATGAATGTGAAAAAAATAATAGCCCATCTCAAAAAAGGCAAAGACAAATTTAGCAAAACAATGTGTCAAAAGATAACTTATAATGAATTTGAAACCCTAACAAAAAAACAAAATGAATGTGGAAAAAAAGGTCGGGGGTTTCACCCAAGTACTCTTTTTTGCACAAATTCAAACAACAATTTCATAATTCAATTCAAACTCACAGCTTCTTGATCGAAAAAATATATCTTAACCAAATGAACTAAGTTCGATTTCACTATTTCAACCTCTTTCAGATTGAAAGACAATAGATAACCAAAGTGAATTTGTTTGACACAGCAACTTGAATACAAAATCCAAATTCCTTCACTTCATTCCTCTACGTTCTTCAAATTAAGAACAGAAAGATAATAATATTTGTTGTCTAGCTCCAATCCCATCTATTAGTCTTCAATAAAAAGAAACACACAAGCCTTGAATTAGGCTTCATTTTTATGTATATATATAACTCAATCATTCACTAGTACATTATCTACTCACCCTGTCTGATACAATACAACAATACAAGAAGAAGATACAAGTTTTCTTTTACTTATTTTTGGCTTCAGCCTTCACTCACCAACCAAACTCACTACTCTCGCCCGATCAGACTCATCCTAAGCTTGCGCTCTTTGGAAAATCTGTGTCTTAGCCTTAGCTGACAGGAACCATTGAGCCCTTTTCATTCGCCATTTTATGTCCTTACATTAGCGCCCCCATTGTTGCTTATGATGCAGAACCTGCCTGCTCACAGAGGTCTAAAAGATCCAATGTCTGCACCACCGGGCAAAGGAACTTTACAGAATAAGTATTTGAAAGTTATGAAGGGAAGGGGGGAAAGAAACTTAACGGCGCGTGGTAAGGGGATTAAGGCGATGATCGGGATTATAAAGTTTGCTGTACCTCTGGAATTGATAGTTCGAGACGGAATTTTGGACCGTCGTAGTGGTGCAAGACTGGCCTGAAGGAATCTTCTTCCAATGCCCTGCAGAGCTTTCTAATGCGGATCCTAACCTATTTATGCAAAAGAAATAACTTTCAACAGCAATTTATGTACCTCCTACTTACATACATCTTACACCACATGAAACTAGAATACTGCAGATGAGACTCTACCTGAGCAGGAAACCTGGATTCGCCCTTGCATTTCTTGTCTTCCCAAGCAGTTGGATCAATGTTGGAACCCCCGAAACTTGCTGCCTGCAATCGCCAATCGTAAATCATAATAAGCAGCAGAATTCAAATCCAATTACCAAACCGCTACCTCCACAAAAAAACAAACTTTATGCAACACACCACTTTTCCATAGCATGAGAATCAATATCCAAAAATATTTACAATTGAAGAATTTTCAGTAACAAATGACATATTGCTGACATCTACTACTTTATTGGTATGAAAGTACTGTAAATATAAGGGGGAAAAAAGGAGAATCTTCCAGAACTAAGCCCTTATAACATGGTTAAATACATTGTAAAACTGATTATCAACACTCATTAAACGGCTACCAGTATGTTCCTCGTCAGCTATCACATATTATTGTAAACACAGACTATGAGAAGATGTTAAACGTGATGAAACTAAATGAAAGAATATGTATGCACAAAGATGACAGACCTCAAAAATGCCATGTAACTGATGGGTGGTGTAGTTATAGAGAAACAGAGGCAAGCCTGGTGTTATTGCACGCACTGAGTCCCGATATCTTGGAGGTAAACCTGCAAAACACAAGAGGAATGAAGCCTATGAGATTGTACCGCTAACTATTTCCTTTCCTATAAGTTATAACCTTGCTACATGTATTACAAGCTTGAACATAAAGTTCCAGTTATCTCATTGATGTTAACAGAGTGAAATATATTAAAATTCTGTCAATAATTTAATCCAGAAGTATTAACAGTTCGTCTTGATAAGCACACAGTTACTGTAATGCAAATATGAGATACATGGTAGACATAAAGGAGGTTTGGGAATCAATTAGTTACTCCTACATGCTGTGTTTAAGACCAGGAAAAAACTTAAACAGGGGAAAAAGCACAATTACCGAAAAGTTGTCTCTTCAAATCTTCCTGCATGGTATCATTGTTACAGACAAAGATGTATCCACCAAGTACTTCATTTCTAGGGAGTGTCTCTGTCGCTGGCAATGTCTTGAATCTTTTGTCAATTGCATTGACTGAGTTAGCATTTTCACCAACAATATTGTTGTTGGTATTGCTGTAATTGGCAAGATCTTTGTTGACATAATCATTGCCACTGTACTTGGTGCCAGGTAGGTTTCCTGCAATATTCGTGTTGTTTTTACCATAAACTGCACTCATATTGTAAATTCCATTCCTCAATGAACTTTTGTTAACGGTATCAGTAATTTTGGAATCCAAGTTCAACATGTTGAAGTTGAAGCTTTCAAATTTGTTATCTTCCTGAAAACCAAATTTTTCCCTTGGCCTTGCATCAAGAGAGCTCTTGGAAAAATCAAAATTATTAAGGCGCTCCCCCTTTGATCTTGTCTGCTCAGCCAGTTTAGATGCAGCCCACAACCATTTATGATCCTCAGAGACCTTTGCCTGACCTCGCAGCTCATCTCCCAATTGCCAAAAGCTATAAGAACCATCCATCTTGCAGCACTTGGTTGTAATAAAGATGAATGAAGATCCCTTTAAGGAATAATAATGAGAAAAAGAAAAGTAAGTTCAGTGTATCATTCAAAAGGCAAGGAGGAGATGGGGTAAACGACAGATTGGTATTACATAAATCATAAAAGTACTACTTCCTGGTTTGGGGTTAAAAAATCAAACGTGATGGAAACCATTGGGGCTTTGTTGGAACTATGGAAAATTGGTTAAAAAACTACTCTTGTACGTTATTGAAGCTTATTGACTTAAAATTCCCTTAATACAGAACAAGATTTCTTTATTTAAAAAAATCAACCAAACCATTTCTTCAAAACCAATCTTTGTGAAGCAAAATGAATCCCAAACGAAACATCGTAGCATGTCAAACTCCTATGGCACTCAACAATCTAACATAACAAGGTCTCAAAAGTTCATTTCCAGGACCACTTACTAAAACAGAACATCATGCCTAAGGAAAAGCAGAAATTTCAGTGAATTGACGTTAACCTGTATGTGGAAAATACGATATAGAAACACATCTTTGGGTACACAGATCAAAACTTTCCCATTTCAGCCTACCAAAAAATCCAAAGTTTCATCTCAAAAAACCAAATTCAAAAACCCACCTCCAATTCACAACTCAAATTCATCGCACGAGTTCAAAACATTGGCGAGATGGGGGTAAAAACAAAGTCAAACATAAATTAAAGTACACTGAAGAAGGTTGCGTTACTCATTTCTTAACGCATTTTCAGACTTTCTTCAAACAAACAAAATAGGCGAAGAAACGTGAAATCTTTCCCATGCACAGTATTCAAAAGGGCTGAAGGGAAGGAACCCATTTCTAAACAAAGCCCAATACACAACCCCAAATCTTACCCTTAAGAATTCAACGCAAACACACAACAGAGCTTCCAAAAACAAGACCACATACTATACAAACATCAAACTTCAAAAACTAAACAAACAAACAAACGAGACGCGAAAACACGAGATCGAGGGGTGTTGGGAGAGGCAGTTAAGAGAAGATTAAACGTGAAATTAGCAAGTGGAGTTAAGAGTAAAGCAAATCAAATCACCGAGTAAACAGAGAAAGAAGGAACTTGGAAATCAAGCTGAAACGAAAAGAGAGGCGTGAGTTTGTTGGGATTTGAAGACTTACCTGAGAGTAAGAAAGAAGCCCTAGATTTAGGGATCCGGAAGTGAGAGAGAGAGAGAAGAAGAGAGAGAAGGAGCCTCTATTTTTATCTGCTTGGCTAAGAAGCCGGGCGACAGGGGAGGACAGAGGAGTAAAGAAAGAGGATCTTTTGGGTATTTAAAGAACTTTTTGACGGAATTGCCCTCGTAGAATTTCCATAATTACAATGTTTGCCACTACATTCAAAAAAAAATTTGAATTGCCTCTCAATCAACTTGAATTCAAACCACCATTTGAAATGTTTTATTGTTCAACCGGTGGGACATCATTATCAATTCGAGCTTAGTTTAATGGTTAAAATATCTATTACCGTTTTAAAGATTGATAGTTAGATCATCAAATTTTACTACTCTTTGAACTAAAAAAAACATATAAAACATCAATAACTTTCATTATAAAAAATAAAAATTATAGCTCTATGTTCGCAAGATGTTGATGTGACCGAATGTCGAGATTTTTTGGTTCTTAAATCAGATTTTCATTGTTCTAAAAATTTTATCTGCAACATACTCAAAAATCAGAAATAAAAATGCTTGAATTCACCAATTATTAAACTCCAAATAAATCAAGAAAATTTGGTGTCTAAATCTTTACTCCAACACCAACTCTACTTACTTAGCAACTGAGTACAGTGTTTAAAACATGTTACTTGAACTTTCGATATTGTTTTATTTTGGTTCTTAAATTTTCAAAACACCTATTTCGGTTCTTCAACTTTTGAATTTGTTTTATTTTAGTCTGTAAACTTTCAAAATGTCTATTTTAATTTTTAAACTTAAGAAAAGTAATTATTTTGGTCCTTATTTTTATTATAATTTTAACAAATTTATAACATGACTTCAATTATATAGACATATTACTATGAGCATATTTTCAAACCGCATAAGTTGAAATCTAGTATTGCCTAAGCTCATCTTTGATTAAAAAAGTAATCTAACGAAGATCAAAATAGTTATTTTTTAAAAAATTTAGAGGATAAAATAGACATTATACAAGTTTAGAGACCAAACTAATTATTTATTTAAAGTTTAAAAATTAAAATAATTTTAAAAGTTCAATAACTAAATAAAATGAAACAAAATTTCACGTTTAGAGATCAAAATAAGATTTGAACCAAATTAAAAAGGAAATTTCTAAATTATATATTTTAAAAAGATCAAATAATTCAACCCTCACAATCGGGAAAATCTTCAAACTTCTCAGCGAACGTAATATGCAAGGCATCGTGGGGGTAAAATGGTAAAATCAATGGAAAATCATTTTTTTAAAATGGGGAAAATATTAAAAATTGGCTGGCAAATCGCTTTGTGTACGTTATAAGGTCCATATCCATTGTTCCACAAGATGCAGGTGAACAAATTATAACGACAGGTGCATATGTATTTATGTATAATTTTTATCCATATAATTTCATATTAAGAAAATGTTTAAATCATATTTTTATGCTTTAAACTTTCAATTTTATTCTATTTTGGTTCTTAAATTTTTAAAATATCTGTTTTTGTCCCTCAACTTTTAAAATGTTCATTTTGGTCAATCAACTTTCAAAAAGTAACCATTTGGGGCCTTATTTTTATTGTATTTTTAACAAACTAATGACATATATATATAAGCAGCCAATCTGAACATACCTCAGTGGATAAAGATATGTACGAGTTCGATAGTTCGATCTCTCATTCCGACAACTATTGAACTAAAAAAAAGAGACATATATATAAATATGTTCAAGTAGGTATGTATTTAAGTTCCATAGATTGACAACGAGTATTGGACAAATAAATATTAAATAAAAAAATATATGGTAAAGATTAAAATGAATTTTTTGAAAATTTAATAACCAAAATAAAATAAACATAAAAATTGTGGACCAAAATAGAGTTGAAACCTTAAAAAAAATGTATATTTACTATTATTCTTATGAAAGCTAAATTTATTTGGATTTTTTATTTCAAAGTTTCTATTTTCTTGTATTTTAATTGATGTGACATCGTAAGCCATATTGAAATAATAATAATAATACATATGTTTCCCCATTTGGACGGCTATCTTTTATTATTGGTTAAAGTTTGAACTTATGAAGTTAAAAAAATAATTAGCAGATTGTATAAATTATGAGTTTCACGAGTCTATGGACTAATTAGTAAAGGTGTGTTTGGTATGATTTTTAAACTATTTATTGTTAGAATTTTTTTTTTTTTAAATAATAGTACTTTGTTAAAATTTTGAACAATACTTTTAACTAATTAAAAATATTTTTTATACTTTTTAATAATCTAAAGTGGTTTAAAAATGTGTAAAAACATATATTAAAAAAACATTTAGGTATTTAATTAATTTTCTTTAAAAAAAAAAATGCTCACAGCTCACGTACTGTTGAACTTGTTGGGAGTGCAACCAAAGTCTCACATTGGCTAGACATGAGGAGGATCATGGGTATATAAAGGAGGAACAACATTTTCATTGGTATGAAGCCTTTTGGGGTGAAACCAAAAACGAAGTCATGAGAAATTTATGCCAAAGTGAACAATATCATACCATTGTCGAAATGTAGAAGGTCAGTTTTCCCTATCAGAACTCAAATATATATATATATTAATTATAAAAATATTAGTATATTTGAATAATTGGATAAACCCTAATTAAAGGGATAGCATGTGGGGAAAGACATATGTATACATAAGAAATACATTATAATTTCCACTAATTAATCATCATCCAACATAATTCATAATTGCTCTTTAATTATGATTTGGAAAATTCCAATATGTCTAGTAAATTACCAACAATTTTGAATCAAGCCACATGTTTTTTATTTTTTTATTCACTGTTATTATGAATTATTTTAAGGAAGCACATGGTGGGTTTATGTTTTTGTGCCATGTTTATATATATAGAAACAATGGGAGTTGGTGAGTGCTTTGTTTGGTTGCATTGTTTATGGGTCTTATTATATGTATTAGTGAAGCTTTTGTATTGTTCTTTTGGATGAATTACTTTCACTAGTTTTGATAATCAATATTTTGTTTTGTTTTGATTTGGAATATTCTTATTGATTTGTATTGCCAAAAAATATATATATATATAATATTTGTACTAATCAAATTAGGATGATGTTGCAAGTTGAAAAAATTATGTAGAATGCTGAGATATATATAACAAATTTATAAATATTGTCACAAATATTTTGGTAAGACTATAGATACTAAAGAAACATGTGTAGAGTCCAAACCGAACATAACTCAATTGGTTAAGACTTATATCCTCAACCAAAACGTTAGAGGTTCAACCCCACACTCACATATTGTTGAACTCTAAAAAAATTTGTGTAGATGCAACAAGTGGAAAGGAATGATGAGGATGTAGAAATTTTAATATTTTTGTCTTTATCTTATTTCTTATTTTTAAGGTATTAGAGTAAGTTTGACCATTGGAAAAAAGGAATTTGCTCAATTAAGGATTGTGAATTAAGCCATAAATTTTGGTCTCAAAGTTAGTTGTATACTTTTACATTTTTCTTTAAGTTTTGAAAATCTTAATTTTGGTCGACTATACATCCATAATGAAAATTTAACTGGTCAACTTGAATATAAATCAACTGATTAAGATATATATTTTCGAACTAAGTGGGTAGAGGTTCTAATCTCCACCCTATATGTTGCTGTTGAACTATAAAAAAAATGAAATATTGAAGAAAAAAAAATTTAAGATTTGTTTCTTAGTTCAACAACATGTAAGGGTAGAGATTTAAATTATCTGTCTTCGGAAGATATGTCTTAACTAGTTAATTTTAAAGTTGATGTAATATTAATTGTATATTTTTCTACATTGCTATAAGAATAAAAGAATATAGAAGAGAATAATGGTGGAGCCAACGAATAATGCCAATACAATTTTCCATTAAAAAGTGCAAATTATTTAAAAACAAAATTTCTTATGAAATAAATCTATAATATTTGCTCGCCAAACCTTATCATAGCTTAACTGATTAAGATATAATATATCTTCAATCAAAATATCAAAGTTCAAATTCCCACTTCTATATGTTATTAAACTAAAAAAATTAATATTATGCGTCATCATAAACATAGCTTAGTGGTTAAACATTTTTTCATTCTTTTGAGGTTGAAGGTTCAAATTCGCACTTTCACATATAAATAAGGAGAGAATCAAATTTGAACATAAATAAAAACTTTAGGCCGGTTCACTATGCAATCTAGTCTTTTGCATTTCTAGGTTTGTATTAAATAGATTATTGAACTTTAAAAAGTGCCAAATAGGTCCCTAAATTTTTAATTTTGTGTCGAATAGTTTCTTTAACTTTAAAAGTATCAAATAGGTCCTCAAATTTGTAATTCTATACCTAATAGGTCACAGCCAACATATTTAATATTTTTAAACTTAATGAATCTACTAGACATAAAATTAAATTTTGTCTTGTGTCTTTTAAAATTTCCAACTTTCAATTTAAGTCTAAGAGTTTGTGATTTTTTTTTTTAAATATCAATTAAGTTAAGAATCTATTAGATGCAAAATTGAAGATTTTAGGATTCATTGAACATAAAAATAAAAGTTTAAAGACTGATTACGTACTTTTAAAAGTTTAGAGACCTATTAAATACAAAAATGAAAGTTCAACCGCTTATTTGACACAATCTTGAAGTTCAGAAGAACAAAAATTAACCGTGACCCCAAAACTTATCAAGTTATATCAATTTTCACCTTAAACTTCTAATTTAATCGAACTGAACCTTAAATTTAGATTAGTGTTGCAATCTTAATTCTAAACTTATAAGGTGTTGCAATTTTTACACCTCTAATAATTTTTTGTTGGAAAGATCGTTAACAAAATTATTCTCGTATGTATTCAATAAATTATGAAACATACATACAAAGTAAAATTGACAAAATTGTAAGGAAAAACGACATTAAAGCTAAATTTTGTTAAAATGTGTGAGTTTTGACATGGTTATTCAATAGTGTGTATTAATCCAACTTTATTTTGTGACATATGGGTAAAAATTGATTATTTCTTTAAAAATAATTGAATGGTATATGATAGTAAATATTTGATTCCAACAAATAGTTTTACAAATATTTTTCTTTTCCGATGTATTTTTATAAATCTTTCTTCAAGAATAATTAGTTTTATTTTTTTAATTTGTTGGGCCTGTATCTGCAAGGGCTTTATGATGTTAAACTGGAACCTAACTCTTCTTCCAATTGGCCCATCGTTCAAATTTGTTACGGAGTCGTAGCTTATTTCTCCATCCGAAACGTGTCCTCCATTGCCGTGGCGAGAAATTACCGCTCATTCCCAAGCTGCTAAAGAGCTGAGGACTAAGCGGAACCGCTTCGCAGTTGCCTCGTCGCCCAATTTCAGAGCTTTTCAAACAAGGATTTCCAAATCCCCTATTTTCTCCTCCTCTCATGGATATGCAGCCGACCGACTTCGATCGCATACTTTTCTTCGAGCACGCTCGTAAGAATGCCGAAGCTACTTACTCCATCAATCCCCTCGATGCCGATGTGAGTTTTCCGCTTTTTTGTCGCCTCTTTATTTACTCATCGAATGATTCTTTTTGATTTCGTGGTCTTTTTTTTCTTATTATTTTTGCTGGGTTTGTCGAGGATTTGGTGATGTCACAAGGGTTTTCTTTTTTTCCTTGGATAAATTGTATGAAATGTTCTGGACTCTATAGGGTTGGTTTCAATTGTGCATAAAGTTTCGTTTTAATTAGCTTTTTAGTTGGCTAGAAAGCCCTTTGGTTGTTCTTGAGGTCACTAAAACAGCATTCATTCATAGTAGCTCAATTATCTTCTCCACACAAGGAATTGCAGCTATTTCTCAATATTTTTAAGCCGTGGCCTGAGTTTTTGTTCCTTGATCGTCAGAAGGAGGGAAAATAAAGAAAAATATAGCTACCTGTATTTTCTTCTCTCTCTCAAACCTAAATATATAAGTTACCATTCAGCCTATCAGCTTAGAAGTTTAAAGTGTAATTAAAGTGACACGTTTGAAATGATGGGGGCATAATTGAAGCTGGATCTTGTAAATCATTTTATAACGTGCCATTTTTTCTTTAATGAGTGTAATGTTTATGACTCTTGAACTCTCCTTGATAATCAAGTATGGATGGACTTTCATGTAGAATTTGACGAGATGGGCAGGGGCTTTGTTAGAGCTATCTCAGTTTCAGAGTGTTCCAGAATCGAAGAAGATGATTCTAGGTATCTTTTTGTTCTACAATGTTAGATGATGAAGCTTGGGAATTGAGGTTTTTTTTTTGTTTCACTTTAATTTGTGGCTGACTTGGGTGGGGGATTTTCATGATTCATTTTTCTTTTTCTACGTATGTGCTTGCAATGCGAGCCTTCCTTCTAGTTTAATGATTTTAGTGATGGCCGATGGGCATTGAGTATATTGTGGATTAATTTGTAATGGGTTTGAGACAGATTCAATATCAAAGCTGGAAGAGGCACTGTTGATTAACCCCAAGAAGCATGATGCTCTCTGGTGTTTAGGAAATGCTTATACTTCTCATGCATTTCTGAACCCAAACCAGGAGGAGGCAAAGGATTATTTTGATAAGGCATCAATATACTTTCAGCAAGCTGTGGATGAGGTACTGAGCGCTGAAATCTGATGGGAATACTATTTGGGGTGGTTAGGAATATTATTAGTATGTTAGGGATACATTAGTAATTAAATAGAGAAGTTGTAAGGGGAGTTTGATTATAAATAGAGAGAGTATGAGGGGATGAAGGTATGCATGCATTTAGTGGGTTAGGGCTTGAGTGAGTATGCTCATGAGAGGGGAAGTTCCAAGTGCCTTGAATATTTGGGTTAGCTTGTAATTCCTTTTATTTTTACATTTCAATATATTTGGGTTCTATCAAAATCCTCCAAATGAGCTTATGAATATGCATTCCCTAGTATGGCCGTACACATTTAACATGATGATTTGTTGATTTCAGGATCCGAGAAACGAACTTTATCTAAAGTCCTTGGAGGTGACTGCAAAGGTATTTTGTTTGTTATTTTGAGATCAACATTCTTTAGTGCAATTTGAACATATTCCTATTTTCAACAAAGTTGAGCTCCTTCCTATTGCTTTGAAATGAGAGTGGAAATAATAAAATAAAGTTAGCTACTAATCCATGTTTTTACCACATTAGATAGTCTCTCTTGAAATGAAGACAAAACCAAGATTGGTGGAACAAATATGTTTGATTGTTTTCATTTAGTAAACTAGAACTTGACTATGAACTGTCCATTTAATTTCCATCTTTGTTACCGTCATGACCTATTCGTATTTTTTGGACCGTACTTTTAGGCCCCGGAATTGTACTCAGAGATCCATAAGCATGGTTTTGCTCAACAGGCAACTGGCACAGCCGAACCTTCTACTTCATCTGGTACAAAGGTATTTCTCATTGCTTAACGATGATAGCCTATCAGGTTATTTTTTTGGCAAATATTTTCTATAGAAGAGGTTCGGGAGGGTTTCTCCAGCAACTATGTACCTTCATCTTGCTATATTTTTCATGCTTTCAAATTGATAGCATCGTTTTTAAGAAGTTATCTACAATTAACAGTTCTAAAACAAAATTAGTAATATGCATGCCCACATTTTGATTAATCCTTAGCCTAAGACTCAAAATTCTCTGGTACTTTTTCTGCATCGATATGTATGTCCACGTAGACTCAGGCATGTTCATGTTGCTTATTGCCTCCACAAGGGGAAGTACTTAGAGTGTGTTTGGGTGCTTATAGAATTATAAGTACTTTTAGCAAAAGCACTTGGATTATATAAGCACTTTAGTAAAATGTTCTTTATAACATAGTACTTTGATGGTTTGATTCTATACTCAGTTTAACCATTTTTTGGTCAAACACTAAGAGCCAAATTCATAAGTGTGCTTTCCCCTGCAAAATAACTTGTCAAGTTCAACCAATAGATCCTGCTGTTTATACATGATTCATTAAGCAACTTCTTTTATTATACCTAGAGATTCATAGTCAGTTTACAAGCTCTTAACTCTCATGCTCCTTTTTTCTTTGAAGACAACAAAGAAAAAGAAGAGCAGTGATCTGAAGTACGACATATTTGGATGGATAATACTTGCTGTTGGCATAGTTGCATGGGTGGGGTTTTCGAAGTCTCACGTGCCGCCCCCACCTCCACCCCGATAAGTCGTCGTGTTAGAAGTTAAGAAGCCTGAAGGCATTTATCAGATTTAGAGCTGATATTTGTAGAGATGAGAGTTATGTATCAATCATCCGTTGTTCCTTTTTTTTTTTTTTTCCTGTTGATGTTATTTTTATAAATTTCATTGTCATTTGAGTCGTTTTGTTCCTACATTTCTGCGGTATGGCTGATGAATAAGTTGGGATTGAATCCTGTGTAGAGGGGGTTTTATTGGGAGTTCTGCTAATTGTTTGTTAACTATTTGGTGATGATTTGTAGGATAGAAAGAAATTGGTGATTTTGTTGCTTAGTTGTATTGAACTTTACTTTGCAGCTCATAATGAGGGAATGCATTTTCTTTCAAGTTTAGAAATGTTAAACTTATAAATTTGGTTTCTTACTTTATGAAATTTGAACTTAATGAGTTAATTATGTTTCTTTTCATTAAATTGTGGTTCTAAATGTTGGTGTGACCTTAAAAAAAAAAATGTTGGTGTGACATGTCTATTAAGTTTCTATTTATTCTATTGACTTTCTACTGTCAACTTTAGCATTATTCAACTGGTTAAAGTATATCTTTCCGACTAAAAAATTATGAGTTTGAATCTCTAGTTTTAAATATTGTGAGAACTAAAAAAAATTAACTTTCTACTATATCATATTGTTTAGAAATTAATTTAAGGTTAAATGCATGTTTTAGTCTCAAATGTAGAGATATTTTTTTAATTTAGTCTCTATTATTTAAAATGTTTTAATTTAGTTGTTAGAAAAAAAAGTTTTAATTTAGGTTCTTATGTTGTAATATTTTTTAATTTAGTTTTTATTTATCTTTTTATATTATGATATTTTTATTTAGTTTCTTTCTATTGGTTTATGTTAAAATTTGTTGAGAATGAACTTAGCTGACTTATTATTTAGTGAATTGACATAAATTTAGAAGAAAAAAAAGTCATTTAAGAGAAGTAAGTTTAAAATTTTTTAAGGAGATTTTAGAAATTTATAATAGGAATTAGAAAATTTTCTTATCTCATACGATATTTTCCTTACTTTCAATTTTCGTCAATTCATGAAATGTAATGTTTTCAATTTTTGTAAATTCATGAAATGTAATGTTAAGTTTTTTTCTTAGGTAATTTTAATATTCATGAACATTAGACTAATATATGTTTTAGTCTTGGGGCCAACTTGAATGTAGCTCAATTGACTAAAAAGTTGTCAATTTAAATTCTCCCACTCTTCTATGTTATTGAAATAATAATAAAAAAAAAATTCTTAATAGAAATTTCGAATTTTCTTCTGAACATTTTTTTTCCTATAAATTTTTGTTAATTCACTCGATATTATGCAATGTATTTTAATACCATCATTAGTGATGAGAGACTCATTTAAAACTTTTTAATAAAAAGAAAAAAAAATTACCAATTTGAGTTGAAATTAAGAAATGACGTGGCATCCAGCTGGGACATGTTCTATCTAGGAGACGATTCGTCTCGTCTCCGATCACAGTTTCTGGTCTTCTTCGATTCTCAAATGGCGATGCCAACTCTCTCTCCGTTCCTCTGCTCCGCGGCAGCTCGATCCTAATTCTGGCGATGCGTTTATTGCCGAATCTCCAACATGATCGTCGATGTCAAAATCAACGGTTCCCGCGCTGCTTCTCTCTCTTCTCTTCGATCTTTCGCGCCAATATGGTTACAGTCGCGTCCATCTCCATCTGGTGTTCGTTTCGACGCTTTTGAAACTCCACGCCGGCTCCAGGTCGTTGCCATGGCTGTTAAGCGGAGTCCTAAGCGCCTCAAGTACTCTGCTCCACGCTTCACCAAGGTCCTCGCTCTACACTCCTCAACTTTACTCTTTTTTGTTCAACCGCTCTCGTTCATCTTTCTTGCTTATTGTTCTATATGAATCTGTGCTTTGATTTACAGTCGAGTTGCTTAAGGGTTTCAAATCCGAGTTGGTTAGCTTATTGAATCGAAAGGATTAAGCATTTGTTGTCGCTGTTGTTCGGGATGGGACAACAAATGTACTACTGGAACCAAAACTTGCAAATATGTCACTCATTTCATTTTTTCTGGTTAGATTGATGATCGGGGGGCTGTGCAGGAGGTTGGTGAGAGTATAGAAAGGATTATTGGAAGATTAAGACTGTGGCAATATTAGTGATTAAATCAGTTATGCAGCTTATTAGCTTTATATCTGTGTTATTCAGTTGTTTAATTAGTTCTCGTATTAAGCTCTGTAAAAGGGCTCTCTGTAAAATCATTTCATAATTGAGTTGAATAATACAGAGACTATAAAACTATCTCCGTTCCTTCAGGAAACACTAGTGATTTTCTGTGTGTTTCCTGCTGGGAGAGGGCGATATTTTGGTTCGCTTTTGTTTTCTTTTGTTCTCTCGTTCTAGTCTACTTCCGCTGTGATCATATTGCAGTTGGGATATTTAATTGCTAGTTTTTGTTGGGAGGTAATCCAGCAGGGACTGAAATTTGAAAATTAACGAAGTTTTAATGGACTTGTGTTATTAATATGCTTAAAATTACTATTGTCTTTACCAGGAAGGGAGCTTGCTATATGTCACAGCAGATTCATCAGGAGAGGACAGCTGGAAATTAGAACCTGTTGTAAATCTGCTAAAAGAGGGCGCAGTTGGGGTTATTCCCACGGATACAGTGTATTTCATTCTTGCTTCATCTGTTTCCTTCCATTATTTAGATTTCTTTATTGGCGGGCTCTTAAGTTGAAACTTTGACCCTTGAATGTGTAAGTGTAACTTGTTCGTGGTTGGTAAGAGCCATATTTTCAAATTGCGTGTCATACCACTTAGAATACATGTGTGTTGGCTCTGATGGCATCAGAAATGACTCTCAAACTTCCCAAAGGACTTTTGGTTTCCCTGAGGATCTCTTAGTTGGAGTATATTCTCGTTCTTGAAGTATTATTGGTTTGTTGAAATTGACTGTGTCTGTAGTGATCTTTCACTAGACTTGATCAAAGGAAAGTTTTTGGAGGAGATGCAGGAGATTTAAGTTTGTGAATCTACAGTGACAAGAAATGTGATAGGAAAAGAATTTAAGTTTCTTTTGCTCACCCTGATTATACTTTTGGTGGATGATCTGATTAGTGTTGATTTCACAGTAGTTTTGTCTCATTCCATGCATCTTCTTTCCTGGTTTGCTCCTTTCATGTGTAACGGGTGTATATGCTTATGTTTATCTAGGTATGGAATAGTTTGTGATTTGAAGAATCCCTCGGCCATTGAGCGAATGCGAAGGTTGAAGTTGTTAATTTATTTTGCTCCATCAAAGATGCATGTGATTAGTTACTTCCTTTTCTCTCCCCTGACATCAAATGTTCTTGTGTATTGTATAATGCAGGATCAAGAATATAGAGCCTTTAAAGGTATGGATATTTCTTACGATATATGCAACATGGTTTATGATAATGCTCAAATGCACAGAGTAGAGATACTGCACAATATGCTAAAACCATTTAAACTACATATAATCATTCATGTTTGTCTTTCTACAGGGTTTCTATTATTCTTCTTAATTTTCACGTATCATTAACTTTGCAGCCACTTAGCATTTTGTGCCACTCTTTCCGGGACATTGATAAGTATACTACAGGGTTTCCTCGTGGTGATGGGCAAGGCCATTCAAATATATTTCGCATGGTTAAGCATTGCCTACCTGGACCGGTGAGTGATCTGCTAACTCTTCTTTGTGAGGACAGATCTATATTCTCAGTACTTAGGATTACGTGGTCACATCAAATGAATTCTAGTGCCTGCAGTGTCCACAATAACGCAGAATTGAAGAAATTGAAACCATTTTCTGCTGTTGTCCTAGAGATACCTTGAAATAGTATAGTTCATAGTGCAATTCTCTAAAGTCACTATCTTTAACTAGAGCAATTGATCTGTGAGACAGCTTCTTTGTAACAGTATACCTTCATCTTAACTTCTTTGTAACAGTATACCTTCATCTTAACTGCGAGCAAAGAACTGCCCAAACAGTGTACAAGGTATGGCACGACGACTGTAAAATATGCATCAAGGAAGAATGTTGGTGTGCGCATTCCTGATGATACATTATGTCAAGCAATACTGGAAAAGATGGATGCCCCATTGATATCCACAAGGCTAGTACAATCAATACTCTTCTAGTTCTAGTCCTCTCTCCCTTCCTCTGTACACATCTCTTTGTTGGATTATAGAACTGAAAGACCTTCTGCACACGCTGTTGAAGAATTGCCCTTCATATCTATTTGCATATTTTTCATGCGACAATTCAACCTTAAGAGGTAGATTTAAGTTGGCCAAATTGAATGATAATTGCTTTAACAGTCTCCTCCCCCTTCCTATCATTCTCTGAATTGATCACTGGAAGGGGAGGGAGGCTGTATTAGTTGATTTGAATTGCCTTTCATTATCGAATACTCAAAATAGTGGAAGGCAAACAGCTATTTCAAAAGTGATGATTTGACCTTGAGATGAAGATTAATTTGTTCAAACTATATGTTAATCCCTTCTTGCAGTGTCAAATGCCCGAAGGAAAATGAGTGGTTGCTCGATCCAGTTGTCATAGCTGATATCTATGGTCAAGAGGTATGAATAAGTCCTACAATGGCGGTGTGATTGCTTATGCTAATATCTTTTGTCATACCAATCTTTCTGAAGTCAGGTTGTTTGCTCTAATAGGGTCTAGATTTTGTGGTTGATGGTGGAATCAGAGTGGCAGATCCATCCACCGTAGTAGATATGACTATCACTCCTCCAAAGATATTGCGGCAAGGGAAGGTAATTAACCATTCCATCTTAAGCACAATACGCACTCAATTATGATCATCCGTACTGTCATTCAGTCAAAACAACATTTCCATTAAATACAAATCGACCTAACTAGCAGTAAATCAGAAGCTGATCATTCATTTCTTCCCTGTCCTGGTCCCGTGATCTGACCTCATACCATGACATGGGCTACCAATATCATAATTTCGAGTTTCTGTTCGATTTGGATGTTCTTTTTCATCGTCTTCCCTCTTTCTCCTTCAATGCTCTGCAAATTCCAGGGAGCTAGACTACCATGGATGACAGCTGAAGGCGACGATGAACATGAACCCACCGTATAAGAAAGACATCCTCATTCCATCTGCCATTTTGTAGATAACCCACTGAACAAATCACATGGAAGACAGCGATCCATTTCCAAAACAGTCTGCAAATACCATTAACAAATCAGCTGGAGTGTGTGTACAGTGTTCATCCTTAGGATATAAACAAGAGGAAGGTGTAGAAGAAACTGAAATGGACTCCTTTCAATGTTGAGGAAGATCAAATGTGCCTATTCTGTTTGTCTTTCAGATTTTTGTTAACTTGAAAAATTAGAATCTCTGTGGCTACTTAATATCTTAAAATCTTTCTTAGAAGAACAGATTCATGATTCTAGTGGAGCCCTTGGGAAGTTCATTAGTCAGAGAGAATGTTTCCATTGCATAAATGGAGTTCAACAGGTTTTGAATCCTGATGACTCTTGAAAACTTTGCTTTTCAGTGCGAGTCGTTATAATCAGGAACATCCCAAATTCTTTTTCTTCATGAAATTCTTAAACTCTCACTTCTTGGTCTGGTTGTAACGGAGATGGAAGAGCACTAATGAGGACAGACAACTGGGCCAGGCGGCTGGGCTCCAAGAGGCCCAAATCATTAAAAAAAAA
>JAOANK020000059.1:1070740-1087043 GCA_026257165.2 Telfairia occidentalis | reverse complement strand
CTCCTCTATTTAGCCAAAAGCAATTTAGAATTTGACAAAATGGTATGGAACTTGAAATAGCTATTATACAAAAAGATCATATGCATTCAAGTGCACGACCTTATCTTCATCATCTGCTTCATTGGCTGCATCTTTAGTTTAATTTAACGATACGAAGAAAAAGGGAGCAAAAATAATTTTCATCCCAAAGAAGAAAGCAGCTCTCATCTCATAAAGCCAAAACTGATTCTTTTACTCTAAAACAACTCTTGTTTCTCAAGATCACATTTGATTACTCATGAAGTACAGTAAGACATAGGAGTTCATTACAGCCATTTCATGGTGTCTGGTAACTCCCATCTAGCTAAGAAATTAAGCACTTAATTCTTAAGAACATTAGTACGGATTAAGAAAGAAGCAGATCATGGTCTCTTCTATTTCGTCTGGCCTGCCCTTTTCGTGACCTCAGCTGTCTGCAAAACAGATTCAACAGGTTGTGAATGATTGTGGAAGGCAGAACCAATTCAAGTTTTTACGCAAGTTAATGTTGTCAAAAGGGCTCCAGCCATTAATCACACTCATCAATTCTTAACTGTACTTGTTATTTGGGAATCGAAACCACTGTACAATTAAGCAGACATAAAGTAGAATGCTAACTAAATCAATGATTATGCATATGCAAAAGCCAACAAAATGAGACCCCAACAGGAAATTGGTTTCCATCTTTCTTACATTCTAGGGGAAAAAAATCAATTTGACACTTATACTTGATAAATTTTTGTTCGAAACATCGTTAATATTATCTTCATATGCATTCAATGAACTATAAAACATATATAAAAAATAAAATAGATAGAATAACAAAAAAAAATGACATTAGAGCTAAACTTTTGTTGAGATTTGTAAGTTTTGAGAAAGTTAATCAATAGTTAATTTGTTTATTAATCAAACTTAATTTTGTACCATACTTTATTTTATTGAATTTAGGAAGTTATGAAAGTTTACAAATTGCTTTTTTTTTTTGTTAAGATTGATGAGTGAATTAGCAAAAATTGATTAGAAGGTTAAAATTACGACACTTATCTAAGTCTAAGGTTCAATTTGATGAAATTGAAAGTTTTGGGTGAAAATGAATACAACTTAGACTAGTTCATAGGTAAAAAATGATTTTTCCCTCAGCTAATTGGATTATGCTCATGACTTATCCTATTAAGGCCAGTTCTGAACCTACCAAATATGCTAGGAACCGTAAAAGAAGTCCATTGAATGGCCAAATTGAAAAGTACCCAGCTAGAAAATCTTCCGATCTGACCAACTACATGCAATCTATGAAGCTTAACATGGAATACAAAATTCTGTTCTCAAGTGATTAGTGATGTATAAGATAAGATGTGTTATCTCCTTACAGTTGTAAGCTTTGAGAAGATCAGTTTAGTTTATTGTTAACGAAATGGTGAGAGATAACTCTAAGGATACTTTTGTTTGAAATGGGATCGAGAGGGTGGGCCTTTAAGAAACAAGAAAGCCAACCAGAATCAAGTAGATAAGAGACTCAACCAAGCCATCAATGGCCCAAAAGAGATTTCCCCTAAACTTTAGAGCCAATAAATGTAATTTGTTCAGTAATCCAAGTTAACGAGAAGCTGTAGATTCCAATTGACCTCTCCAGAATCCAATTTCATCTGATGCTCAAGACTAGAAATGAGGGACTCACTCAACTTGCATAACACAGAAATTCGACATAGAACAAACCTAATTACCTTCAACAAGAACGGACTATTTAATTTGTTGATACAGATTCCGAAATTGAAGAAACGTATTCTCGAGAAACAATCAAGAACCCTAGAAGTAAGTAACAAAAAATCTCACCTAACCAGATCCGACGATGATGTTATTGATGGGGATAAAGATGAGCTTGACGAAGAAACCGACGAATCCCATCACCACGAAGCCAATCGCTGTTCGAACGGCCACCTTCGCGAACTCTACAAATCTCCCGAAACAGAACTAATTGGTTTTTAAGATTAAGAAAACAGAATCGGAAAAGGAAAGAGATTGGGAGTGTAGAGGGTACCTTTGCGATCGGGCTTGTGACAGCGCTTGACGAGACGAACGCTGTCCTTGGCGAACTCGCGAAGAGGATCGAAGACGGAATCAATGGCGTCCATTTTTGTGCTGCCGCTTAGTTTTTCCACCGTCTGGTTAAT
Organism: Telfairia occidentalis; assembly: GCA_026257165.2. NCBI lineage: Eukaryota > Viridiplantae > Streptophyta > Magnoliopsida > Cucurbitales > Cucurbitaceae > Telfairia > Telfairia occidentalis. The sequence continues at coordinate 1,084,857 of JAOANK020000059.1, read as the reverse complement.
GAAAGGAAACGCCGAAGGCCGAACAAAAACAAATACCAAAAACGAAAACGAAGAAACTAATTTATTTGTAAACTAAATCTAATGGCGATCTGTTCACAAATTGTCGATATGTCCGAGTGGTTAAGGAGACAGACTTGAAATCTGTTGGGCTTCGCCCGCGCAGGTTCGAACCCTGCTGTCGACGTTTTTTATTTTTATAATTTATTGTTATTTTTCCTTTTGGCGTTGACGGTATTATTTAAGAATTACATGACAGAGTATGTTTAGTATTTGTTTTGTATATAGGTTAACATGATGGAATATATAAGGAGGGAAATTAAAATTTAAGTTTGGGAAACTTCAAAATATTTTATAAATAAAACAATCATGCAGATTAAGGATACATTAAATTGTTCCAAATCGAACATACTTTAACGGGCTAAGATATATACCTAAGACCAAAAGATCTTGGATTAGAATCCCCACTTCCACATGTAGTTGAACTAAAAAAAATGAGAACATGTTAAATTGTAAATATGATCCATTTTCTATAATACATATTATTGCGGGTGGGGAGATTGAACATTTGATCTCAAGAAAGGTAATAGATACATTTATCTACTAAGTTATGCTTAGATTGACATTATAAACTTATTAGTAGGGACAGTTCTATTTGATCTGATTGTGGTCGAAATCATCCATGCCCGAACTAAATCTCTTGGTTCTAATATATATTCTAAACCAAAAAAAGAGAAATTGAGAGTGAGGGGTAGAGAGTGATAAAGAAGAGAGATAAAGTAATTTAATATTTCGGTTTGGTTTAGTTTACAAAGAGTTAAGCTGTAGATTGACAACCGTTAATCACAGTTTTTAAGATTCTAAATCAAGGAAATAGAAATTTTAAAAATAAACGGACAGAGCCAGTCGATTCAACTTATTGGTTCAATTTGATTCCTCAATTTGGTTCGAATCTCGCACACACACTTAACTATTAGACACAAAATTTGAAGGTTGAGAAACAACCTACTAGACAATGTTGATAGTTTAAGAATTTATTAGTCTCAACATTAAATTTCAAAAATTTATTAGACACTATTTAAAGTTTAAGGACCTGTTAGATATAAGTTTGAAAGTTTGTATAATTTATTTTAAAAGGTGACAATTGATAGACTGGATTTTTTTATAAACTTTTATATTAGTAATACTTATTTACATTTTCTTTATTAAATCAATTTATTTTTATTTTTTAAAAATTTAAATGGAAGCTTATGCCTCTAAAAATTTTGCAAATTTTTTAAAAACTATTAAAGGATAAAAATAGAGGAAAAGGTCCAAATTACCTACTATATACGAGAGAAGCACTAAGCCAGACTACTTGAGTCATACTCAGATCGGTTACAACATTACTTAAAATATAATATACAAGCACGAAGAAAAATAAAAGTACTCAACAAGTTATATTAAATCTCCCTACGAGTCAGTGACGACGTCATTTCAGAGTTAAGTCGTTCAAGCTTAAATCGTGCCAGCGTGGAGGAAATATAGTTTGCAGCCTTTACATCGACGCCTTCATCTGCAACGATTCCATACGAGTTCTCGAATTGACTCATCGCGGCGGTATCTCGGGCGGCGGTCCCCTGCACCAAAAGGGCAACGTTGTGTTGAGAAATACTATAGTCCTTGTGGAAGACATAGCCAACCAAACCACTTTGCTTTGTCTTGCTCCCATTGTATTGCTTGTACAAAGGCATCAACAACTTCCCTTTCATGAAACCTTTGCGCTTTCTGTTGTTTGTCTCCATTTCAACTTCTTCTTCTTCTACAAAGAATTTTGATGCTCTATGAGTTGCTTTGAGCGTGCTAAAAATAGTGTGGATATATATGTTGTAGAACTTATGGGTTATATGTATATGTTTATATATATTAGATATACATGCGATTTTTGGAATGAAGAATAATTTAGATTGGATAAACTTTACATGTAGAGTCTATTTCTTGTTGATAAATGGGATATTTTTATGGATTTCCCTTCAACGGTAATTCTTCGATTCTTTATGACTCAGATTTTAACTTTGGGAATCTTGAAAAGGTTATCACTTGAATAAGACATGCGAACTTTTTAATTTGTGTGGATATAATGGTTAAAGTCTAAAGGAAGCTTTGTTTGACATTAGTTTTAGACTAGACTAGAAATAAGCTTATATGGTCGACCTAGCTTGAATTTGATGAAAGTTCGGTCTCGAGTTGCAAAGGACTTTTTAGACCCAACTCCAAAAGGGAGGCAATGCATGTAATCCTTTCGCTGGAGAAAATGAAAACAAGTTATTTGTGAGAATATACTTATTATTATTCTTATTATTAAAAGAAGAGTTTTTACTAAAATTAAGCTACGAGAACTCTCGGAAAGAAAAATCTATTTTGATAATATTTTTTTGGGTGTAGGGATCAAAATCTTCAACCTCAAGAAAGGTAATAGTTGTTAAATCCACTAAACTACATGTTGATGCTTAAATCCGACTCAACGGTAAATTTGTTTAGCTGGGACGAAAATAAGTGTGCACCTGTAAAACAGAATAACTGTGCACCGATGTAGTGCTAAGCTATCGACACTCCGACACTCAAGTTAGCTCGAGTTCTAGAAGAAACTTAGCACAAAAAAGATCAGTTTGAATTGCTTACCTCTAGCATACCCTTCACTCCTCATTTATAGGGATGCTGGTTGGTTGTAGAGCTAGTAACAGTTGCCATGTTCGTAACCACTGACTTGATGATCGCTCAATCAGTTACAGACGTTACAGGGCATTATAGATCCGGCCACCGTTATGATTACAAGCATTTCGACCATTCTCGATTTACATGGTCAGCTCAACCATTCTCCTAGGGGGGCTAGTCGACTCAGCCGCTTCCTTCTGGGAAGGTAGGCTTGATCGACCTCCTCAGCTTGGTAGGTTGCTCGAGCTTTCTTTCCTGGGTTGAACTCAAATTGGGCTTAACCTTTCCAAAGCTAACCGAGCCAACCTATGTATGCCGAGCTTCTCTCGGTTCAAAGAAATTGGTCTTAGGCTCAGCTTTTGTGAACCAAGTCTCTTATATCCTATATCTCATTTTTCTACGCATAGCACTATATGTTTGAGATTGACAACTTAAGTCAACTTTTAAAAATTTTAAAAACATAATCTATATTTAAATGGACCTTCTTCACACTATCAAACTTTGTTATTCAATAAACGAGCAAGATGAAATAGAAACATTACGAGGGCCTGGTAAAATTTACAATAAACTTCTTTAACCGAATTCCTAAAGGATGAAGTCAAGAAAGCAAAGTGAAAAGGAAAGAAGCTAGCTACTGGATTCATGTCTCAAAACTTTATGCTCATAATTCATGTTTCAAAAGTTTATCCTCATAATTCACGTTTCAAACTTTATGCTCATACTCTTTAGGAATATAAGTATATGTACCAATTAGTAAGCAATGAACCTTTTTTTTTTCTCTTTTCCTCTCAAATTGAATCATATTCTTTGATGAAATCTTACCTTATGTTCATTGTTAAAAAAAAACCACAGAGAATGAGAATCACCCTTTTTCTTTTCTTTACAAAGTAATAATATCTTCATTTTTATTTATATAAAAAAAGTAATAATATCTTGCAAAATATTCCACAACATCATTATTTCGGTTAATTTCATCATTTTTTCTCACAAACAATCTTGTATTTTGATGACAATTTTCTTTAATGACAATAAATTTTTTTCATTTTATTGGGATTTTTTTTCTTATATAGAAAAAAGAACCTTCGATTTGGATTGGATAAGAACAACGTCCATTTCAACATTACCTAAGCTGCCCTCACTCATCATGGTGACTATTTTTGGCAGAAAAAAATAAAAATAAAAAAAAAAGATTTTTTTTTTGGAAGAATTTAATAGGAGAAAAAAGTTTGTTATATATATAATTTTTCTATTCTAAAATTCTAAAAATTTAAGAGGAGTAAATTTGAAGAAAAATATATTTTTTTTAAAATTCAAGATAAATTAAGAGATAATTAATTACCCACCCTATTTCTTTTCGGATTCGTCCTCATCAGACATGGACTAGAAAGGGAAAAAGTTTGTTTTTTTTTTTTTTGTTGTTTTGTTGTTTTTGTTTTATATATTTATCATTCTATATCTCTATCATTAAAAAAAAATGGTAAGATAAGATCTTCACATTTTTTCCATCTTTAATTTTGTTCTAATTCAAGTTAGAAGTCCACCCTAAAAATAAATGCAAAGTAGTTTTTTTTATAAATTATTTTTTCATTATTTTTTTACAATAGTGTATAGGCAAATATAATGGTTTAAATTGGCCTAAAGTTGAAAAGCATGTATTATTTGAATTATATAAAAGAATAAATTTCAATAGCCATCCAAGTATCAAATGTCTTCGTGATATGTGATATGGCTATAAATGCATCTTCTTTTTGAGCTTTTCTATTTTTATTTATTTATTTTTTTTTTAGTTCACCAACATATGGGATAGGTAGGTTTGAACCCACGGCCTCTTGATTGAGAGATATGCTTTTAATCAATTGAGCTATGCTCGGTTTGACATTTTTGAGCTACTTTGACATCACTAAGCCAATATCAGGTAAATACATGATTAGTTGGACATTTTTTTTTTTCAATTTTACTTTTTCTATGAACTTTCGAATTTATTATATTTTAGTCCCTGAATTTTCAATTTTTTTTTTTTTGAAGTTTGTAATTTAATCTTTTACCTTAAAATATTGTAAATACATGATATATGTTGCATATATAAAATGTAGATGGAATTTCTATGAAAAAAAAGGTATAGGTAGAAAAAAGAAAAAACTAATAAATTATACTTAAATCGATATGCTCAAATAAGATAAATAAGGATCGATAAAAATGGTCCTCGAACTTTTAAAATATTTATTTTAATTCCTAAACTCTTATAAAATAATTATTTTGGTCATTGCTATATAATTTTAAAATCTAATAGTTGCTTGTCCTATGTTTGTCTTTAACTTATGTAGTTTAAATAAATGCTCACATTAACACATACTTAAAGTTACATTATTAATTTGTTAAAAAAAAAAGACGGAAGAAAAAATTTTACTTTTTAAAAGTTCATTGCTAACATAGACATTTTAAAAATTTAAAGACTTAAAATGAAATAAATTTGAAAGTTTAAAGAACATTACAAATTTAATTTTTCAATGAATGAGGGTTAAAAGCACATCTTTTTATACTTCGAAAATTATTGTTTATCTTTTTCTCTTTTTTTTGGTTAGAATGTAGAATTACTCAAATGTGGGGTGGACATTTGATTTTTCGACTCAAATTAAAAAGAATGTACTAATTAAGAATTCAATTGTTAAATTATACTCGAGTTGATATTTATGGTTTTTTGTGCAATTTTCTTTGTTTGAATATATTATTAATAATAACATTTTTATTGATTTTCCCTCATTTTGACTGATTGATTGATGTGGTATGTAAAGCATATATCACTTTATGCCTTGAAATATTTATATTTAAAAGGGTCTTTATCTTTATTATTTTTCTTGACATCGAATTATTTTCGCTCAAAAAAAAAAAAAAAAAAATTCTAGCCCATGTGAAGAAACAAAATCCATATCTTTAGTGAATGACTCAATCTAAAGTCTTGTTAATTTTTAAAATATATAAATGTATGAGGTTAATAGAATTAAAGGTGTAGCGAAGAATCTTGAGGTGACGGCAATGAGCAGAAATTTCATTTATTGGTTCCCAAACAAATAATAAAAATATTGTTCAAGTGCTTTTCTTAAACAAAAATGCTAAAAGTCGATTCAAATTCATTTTCAACTCAACTAACGCAAAGCTAAACTTATCAGTTGGAAAAAAAAAAAATCCAACGTCGAAATTGATTTTCCCCTTAAATCCAACCGATCAAACCAATTTGATTTGGTTGATTTATCATTGATTTTGCACCCCTACATGAATTGATGTCACGGTGTCCTTTTCTCCAAATAGGGCATTTATTCTTGAGCAAGTACATTGCCCACTCAGGTGTTATGTCCTTCGATTCGTTTGAGTCTTTATCTTGACTTCAAAAGAAGAGTTAAAAGAAAAGGAAAGACAAACGACTCCACAAGACTTCCTTCCTTGAAGCCTTTTGGTATTACGATAGTATGGAATTTTTTTTCTATACTAATTTTATTTATACAATATCAATTGTATCGACAATATTTAAAAATGACGTAGAATTTATCTAAAATATAAAATATGATAGGAGGGAATAAGACACACTAAAGAAACATAATATTTGAAGATCATGACCCTAATCAAATGGTATAAATCCTCAATTTTCTCATAATTACCCAGAATTATTACACTTGATAACTGCTCAATAAACAAAACTTCTAAATGAGAAATTCGTAACTACAACGATTTTGTATGCAATTAAATACTTCAAATATAGTCAAGAGCATAGCTCAATTGGTTAAGACGTATATACTCGACCAAAAGGTCATAAGTTCGAATCCCCACCCCACATGTTGTTGAACTAAAAAAACTAAAATATAATTATCTTAAAAATTGGACTTATTTAAGTACAACGTGGGCCTGAAACTCTAGATGAGCCCAATTATATTGTTAGGGCTTGTGATGGGCCCTTGAAAGTTGGGCTACAAATAAAATTAAAGGATAATTTCTTTAAGCCCACTAAACTGATCCGTCGTCTTCTTCAGTCGGCCTTGCAAACAGTCGAAACAGTCTGCACTTGCATTCGAGAAGATGGCCTTAACGAACTTCATCTTGACAGTGGCGGGAGTTAGCGCCGTGGTTCTTCTTCTTAGGAGCGATGTGAAACAATCGGCTTCAATCTTCAGGCGCAACGTTAAGCACATCCGTCAGTGGCTGGAAGAAGAATCCGCCTCTGCCTCCAAGTAATTTCACTTTACTCTTAGTTCGTTTACTTGTTTGGTTCGTTTTTGTTTTCGTTAAATTTCATGTGTATTGATACTAAATCAGTAGGCCGTGTAAGGTTATGTTGTTTACGAATTTAATACGAAGCCGATGGGAGTATGTATGTTAGATTTGTATAATTTATTAGTTAGGGGTTGCACTTGCGCTATAGCGCTGGGTTTTTTGTTATGTAATCAAACACAAACCCGTTTTGAATTCACTCTGGGTTGTAGCCATGTGGATGTTTGAGTAACTCTTAAGTTTCTAGGATTAATGTGGAAATGGGGAGCATCATTACGGGGGTTGATTGTTTTGGATGTGCACTGAGTGGCCAATAAAGTATTTGCGCGTGCCTTGGGCAAATCCAAAGGGAGAGGAAATTGGGAAACCTATTCGAGATAAAAATATCTTGGGGAAACTATCTAAGTGGAGGAAATTTGGAGGCAGACCGACTTTGATTCACTGGATTTTGGCATCTACCCCTAGATATTTTATGTTTATGTTTTGTATGCCTGATAAAGTGGCTGGGGATAATAGACAAATTGTAAATACATAAGAGATTTTATTGGGGATGGAAAGAACGAAGGAAAATCATTTGGTGAGGTGAGATATATCTCATCCTATGGAGAAAGGGAGGGAGGAGCGCTGGGAGTTGGAACTTTATAATTAGAAATGAAGTTCTCCTGGCTGAAGGTTTCCTCTAAAGGTTGAGGAATTGTGGAATAAAATTATTGAAGCAAACTTGGTGTTGATTGGTGGGTTACAAAGGTGAAGAGGAATGGTATGCCGGTAAAACCCTTGGTGGTACATCTCCAAATCTAGAATTGTGGCCTAGCAGTTATCAGTGGGATATGACACAAAGGTTTCCTTTTGTGACAATAGATGGAAGTGAATCAGCTGTGAGGTGTATGTTTTGGATAATTTTTACTGTGGCATCTTTGTCAGATGGATGTGTGAACTGTGAAGGATTTTTGGTTGAGTAAATTCTTGGAAAACTATATGAGAAGATATCTGTCCGGTGTCAGTGAGCGAAGATGATGGCTTTGCTAGAAAAGTAGGAACAAGGAAGATATCAAAGTATGGACCCTAGAATCATCTGAATGTTCCTCAACTAGTCACTTTTCAGAAGATTAACAGAGAAAGAAGAGGTTTTAAAGAGAAATCTGTTATGGTTGGTATGAAAAGAAGGAAAGATCCCATAGAAGATTTTTTTTTGTTTTTTTTTTTATTGTGGACTTGTTTTGAATCCACGAAAATCACCACTTAGGAATTGCAGAAAAGTTGTCCGCATCGAGCATTGCCCCTTCCCCAAAACAGGGGTGTGTTATGTAAAGCCAAGGAGGAGAGCCAACCACATGTTTTGTTTCACTGTGATTTTAGCTCCAAGTGTTGGAGCACAATTGGGATTCACAAATATACACTGGGTGTTTCTTAGTTCTGTAAAGAACTTAGAGCAGATGCTGTGGGTACTCAATTTAAAGCATGTGAAGAGTGCTCTGCCCAACTTAATTAAATTGATGTTGTGGTAGTTATGGTTGGAAGGTAACTATTGAATATTCAATAATAAGAAAAGGTATAGGGAGCAAGTAGTTGAGAAGGTTAGAATTAATGCTCTGGAGCATAGAAATTATTTGGATAAGAGTAAAGCTCTGGGCCATGGTTAGGGGTGGAGAGAGAGATATTGCTTTAAAGGGAGGGTTGATGCTCATTCATTCGATAGGATTTTTGTAGGGTATGGCCAAAGTCATGTGGTTAGAAATGGAAAGTTCATGTATTTATGGATAAGAAGAGGTTCTTAATTATAGTCCAAAAAATTTCAAAAGATCTCAAGTGGATAATATCATACTGATATTCTATATTAAATATTTCAGTCATGTGCTGGTGGGGTGGGCGTTGGCCAAAAAAAACAAGGTAAAGATCTAGCTGAAAATATGAATGTTATTGTACCTTAATTTAGTGGCATTTTTTTGTATTTCAAAGATTGCCTTGCCTTCAGTTCTCATGAGAAACTACTTAAGAATTTATGACCCAAATTCTGGTACACATTTCCTAATGATGGAAATGGATGCTTGTAAATTAATCAGTTATGGTTTTGGAGTAGGCTTGCAGTGCAAAGAGAAAAGCGAGAATCTCATCTTCTTGTCAAAGGCTCTCTAAACAATTACTTGTTTTGTAGATTTCTAGAAAGGTGAAAAAACTGATTGAGAGAGGGACTTGATTGATTGATGGACTGGTAAGGTTTATCATCATCCTGCTATTATTAACTAATTCTCCTGTTGACAGTTGTCAACTGGGGATATCCTTGTATTGGTCCAGTGTCCAAGGGGTTCCAAATTGATTCCTGGAATATGCTTTTGGTGGACCGATTCATTATGTTGTACCTGTTCAATCAGTTGTGAGGCCCCCTTTCAATTTATTTATCTTTCATGTGACAACTTACAATACAAAGTAAAGGACATGAAAATAAAATAATAGTAAAATGCTAGGGCCTGATAGAAATGTAAAATTTACTGTATTGCTATTTGATGAAAATTACAAGCTACCTGCACTTTCAAGAGTTCTGGTATTCTCCTTCCACAGTGATCACTCTAGTTACTTCCCTCTTACTAATTGATTGCCCTCTCCCCTCTTGGTCACCCGTTCTATTTCTTCCTAACAACGGACTTATCTTTATTTGTACTTAAGATAATGTCCTTGTAGTCCCTATCCCCTCCTCTAACTAGCGTCTTTGCCTTCTTTCTTGTGAATGCTAAACAAAACTTGGGGGGTTGGGATTTTATTAGCATACAACCAAAGCCTCTAGCATCGCCTATTTGTTTATTTTTTTTTATGGATCTATCTTTCTATATGGTTTTAGTTCCAATATATATATATATTTTTATATCCATGAGTGTCTGGGTCAGTTTACACGTACTTCGACTATACTCACAGAGCAACCTCTTGGCCTCACTACATTTGGTTGTGAAGATAACTCGTAGGATATTATTAAATCATAGGTACAAGCCACCATGGCTTGAACCAATTCCCTTGGTCCATTATTATTTACATTGCCTCTTATTGACCATCGAGGCCAACTCATGGTGATTATTCTTGATTCAATATCAGAACATTAGTGCAGAGGTTTAATTTAGGTAGTTTGTTTGGCCAGAAGATTGTTGAAACCCATCCCAGTTGTTGGCGAGTGAGAATGACAGATTACGTAAATAAAAGTATCAGAAGAAGAAATAATATCAAACTTGTGTGTTATGGCAAATTTCATGAAATCCATGTTCTTCGACATGTCAATTTTGGCATGTGAAATTGTGAATGCAACAGGCTGGTCTCCTTTTGTGTAAGGCATGCTTTTGTAATATGATTGTGATGCTATTCTTTCAGGACTGTGGAGAAAGCAACGAAGGAACTGGAAGCCAAGGCTTCTCAGAAAGATATTCCCAAAGATGACAAGCACTAATGTTCATATTGGTTATTTAGTATTGTAGAACTGTTGTTGAGTCAATTCCCAACCCCCGCCCCCGCTCCAAAAATTTTTTTTTTGTTGTCCAGTTCACTACAATATATTACTATATTTTTCAGGGTTCCTTCTCATCCCAGTTTAATTTCTGATGGCCTCGGCCAAGATGATAAATACCATGAATTTTCTCTAGATAGAAAGCCTAGTCTGTTAAACAAGATATCTCTGTCTTCCATTTCCAACGGAAGTATTGTTTGTATGATTGGTACGTGCAAATATATTCTGTCCTGTTGTTAACTCTTGACTTGTAAGACAGCCTAAGGTGTGCATTGAAGAGAAGATCTGTTGCTCTGTTTTCATTTCCACGCCTGATTGAAGTTTATAAACTGATCGATTCAGTGGCCTATAATAATTCTGTTTAGGGAAATGGGAATTTGAGGTGCTGGGTTGCCCCCAGTGCAAGGATAATTGCTGTCCAACTTTATAGCATCCTGTTGACTTCATTTTGATTATTATTATGTCTGCCGTGTTGAGATAGACAAGGAGATTGTTTTCTGCCGACATTAGTGTGTTGAATTTATGAAGTTTTACTATTCAATTCCATATTTAGTATCATTATGTATGTAACACGTATTCCTTATTTCTTTGATACAGTTGAAAAAATGGAAAAAGAAAAAGAAAACAGGAGATATCCTTTTGATGTTTGAGATTTTATAAATGATTTCTGTTTGATCCTTTGTGAAATCTGTGAAATAGTTTAATTCAGCCTCTGTATCCATAGGACTGTTAAGTTAGGTTGTTGAGAATGTTGACTGGATATTTATTTATTGGCTAGGCTCTCTTTACCATATGTGGTTTATTTAGGTGCCACGTCTAGATTTAAACAAATATGCACGTTTCTTTGTTAGTCTGAAAGCTTTACAGGTGGGCCCCATCTTCATCTTCATCTTCATCTTCAGCTTTCTCTCTCATCCCAATCTCTCCCTTTCTCCATGAGAGAGATTTTTTCTTTGTGGATAAACACTCCCAACCTACCAAATGCCCCCACCAAGTACCACATCTTGCCACCTCCCCAATAATACCTCCTCTAAATGCGAGGCTTCATTTTGGTCCTTGTATTTTTTAGCTTTTACTTATTTTGATTCTTGTACGTTTAAAATATCTAAAATTTTGTCTACTTTAATCTCGAATATTTATTTTCATTCATGTAATTTTAAAAAGCGGTTATTGTGGTGTCTCTGGTCGTAAAATTATAATATAAATTCTATATGTAATGAAGGTCTTTTAAAACAAAATTACAAAAAAATTCTCAAGTGTAATGCTGTGCTTAAATAGTGATGAAAAAATATGAAGAGACCAAAACGATTGTTTTTTAAAAGTATAGAGACCAAAATAAATATTTTGAAAGTACGAAAATCAAAATGAACAAAACCTATAAGAAATAAAATACAAGGATTCAAAATGAAAGTAGATAAAAGTTGAAAGTAGAGACAAAAATGAAATTTAAACCTAATCTTGGTCGACACAACTTTCAAGTGTGCAAGAATGGACAACTTAGTATGATACTAGCAAGCATTTATCTATGCATATTTGATAGCTTTGTTTGTAGAATGATGAAGTATTTTGAAAATCTCAAGATCTAAAATATGATATCTTGAAACAATGGGATGGGACTAAGTAAAACCATTCATGAAATCTCTTAAACTAAAAGGAATGTTCATCTCAAAATAGAATAAAAGAAACAGCATCTCTCTCCCCCTTTAGTTTTGCCTAATTGTCCATTCAATGTTGCTTTGTGATCAAAGCTTGTGTCTGTTTTTACTTTAACCATACCATTGAAACTCAACATGATTGAGAAGGATGCAAGAAAATGGTAACTTGCAAACAAAACATGATTAATGACAAAAGTCTAGAAGAGGAATAGAAAGACAATCATCTCCACGGTCGCTCCACGGTAGGTGTTGCAAAACGGCACGTCGATATAGTAACGTGCTCACAGCGCGGAGCGACTCGTGGAATCAATGAAAATGTCTAAACAACCTATTCCTAGTTATGGAAATTCATAAAAACAAGCAGCAAAATACATATTTGCTGTCTGTCTACAATCACAGAAGACAGAATTACAAACTCAAAAGAAGTCTTTGGATTAAATCCACAACAAAAACAAGAAGAAGTTTATGAAGCAAACTACTCCCAAGAAATGGGGAACTTGTGTGGAACCTCACTTTGGAACAAACCATCAGATTCCTCCATTTCAAGCACCAACTCACCATGAAGGTTGGTCTTACAAACAGACTTGTCCTTAGAGCCAAAGGAGCCAGAGAAGTCACTTAGACTACTGAAATGCAGCTCAGTCTCTTGAGTTTGGACTGGAAGAGTCAGATGGGACTGAACCAAAGAGCTCAGGCCAGCATCTGGGAAAGCTTGCACAGGGTGCGATGACAGAAGATAGAGAGCACAACTCGAATCCTCGGGCGAAAGATTCGTAGGCACCAGTTTCTGGCTGCCCACTTCACTTCCCTGAGAGATTGTATCAGGAAGTTGCTCATTGAAAGACAACTGAGAAGAAGCCATTTGCTGCTTCCCTTGCTTTGTGCCATTTTTATACAGCAAAAACGGCAACTGCTTGCTATCTCCTCCATAACTAAAGCAAGCAGAGGAGTTTGGTGGAACCATTGTTTTCTCTTCACTTCTTGCAGGCCATAGACTTCTCTCAATATCAGTCACATGAATCTGTGGATCACTGAATTGCAGCACAATTGGACCTGTAGATTTGATGTGATGAGAGCACAACCAATATTACAAACAGAATGGAATCATGAATTGTTTTTCTTTCCCCCCCTTCAAACCAGCAGACCCATCAAAGATTTCTATGGCAAATTACAACTACAAGACAATGAATGAAATCAATCATTCACTCACTAACCTTTGCAATTGGACAGAAAATCTCTGGAACTCATAAACAGGGATTCCGGCTGAGGCTTCCTCCGGCGGCGATTGTGCCCATCGAGCCGCTTTCTACAGCTCCTCTTCACCTCATCAAACTCACCCAACGGATGGAATCTACAATACTTTTACTCAAGAACAATCGGACGCCACAGAAAGGAAGAATGGAAGAAAAAAAAAAAAAACCAAATACACAGTCGAATTGGAACTCAAAACATCAAGAACCAAGAAGAACCATACATTTTGTGGGAAAATTACAAAAGAAAAACAAAACCCCATCAAATTTTTACCTGCTGCACTGTTGACAGAATCGTTTTTCCTCTCCCCTGATCATGACAACAGGGGTTTTGGAGTGCGAATCGCAAACCCTATGGCGACGATGGTAATCCTTGCAATTGGTGAGGTCAGTGTCACAGCCGTCGACCAAGCACGTCTGATTTTGGTTCCCATGGAGGAGACGAGTCCTTTTGGAGGATCCATGGGAGGAGGAGCTTTCTTGGCTCGAACCCTTGTGAATCGGCTCTTCATTATTGGACCCAATTGAATCAGAGAAACTTGGGGGCTGTTTGTTTTCCCGGAAAGTGGTTTCCCCAGAAAATTTTCCCAAACCCCAATCCATAAACAACACTTGTCCCTTCGGTGCCTTGCTTTGGTGGTTCTTCTCTCCAACTGAACATACCCCCAAGTTTTCTTCAAAGGGTCTCCACTTTTTGGATAAAGAACAGTGAGGATAGAGAATGGTTGGATGATATAAGACACCCCACTGGTGCAGTGGCAGTGGCAGTGGCAG
>JAOANK020000059.1:998580-1018095 GCA_026257165.2 Telfairia occidentalis | reverse complement strand
AGTTTACACCGCTCAAAGAGGATTTCTCACACTTTTCTTTCTAGGAAAAATGTCTCACGAATCCTTCTCATGGAATAAGATTGCTCTCACTTTTTCTCTCAAAGAAAAAAACTCTCAAATTCCATTGCCAAAGAAACTCACAAAAGCCTCTTTATATAGGAATACAACTTGTTCTCCAAGGAGCAAAATCTTGCTCATCAAGAAGTCTTTTCACTAAGGAGCTTCCTCAACAAGGAGCTTAAAAGCTTTCTCACCAAGAAGCTTCCTCACCAAGCAGCCTTCTCCCCAATGAGCTTAATTTTGGCTTCACAACTTAACAATATATACATTTTCCTTATAGATCACTGGTGTTGATGTACGGAAATTCTTGAGGATGATGTGGACTAAGCATTAGATGATCTCGGACCTACAAGAGAAGAAAGAGGTGAGGTGGGATGGCGATGACCACACTCCGACACTCAAGTTAGTCCTACAATTGAGGTGAGTAATTAAAAGTTTGCTCAAGATCTCAGTATTTACATTTTGCTCTTGGTTCGCCTGGTATTTATCCTTGGGTGGAGATGGATCTGGGAAGGAAAGTCCTATCTCGTCTGTCGGGATCCATGACGGGTTGAGGGTTGATTTGAGGGAGTGAATCTCTCCCGGTTACGCTTTGTCCATCATTATTCTCAGATGGGAGCATTACCTCTCAAGATGGCTTAGGTCGACTTTCACATTTACACGTGGCCTTCCCTAGGTTGTCCAAGTATCTTTGTGGTTTTTCACCGCAACAACCAAATCAAATTACTTTCTAATTTGTGATGTAATATTTCAAATAAAATAAAAATAATAATTAGTTAGATAGTAAAGGTTGGATTTTCGTTTGGTAATATATCAATTTTATTTTAGTTATTGTACCTTTAAAAAAAATCTCAACTTTAAACTAAATATATATGCTTTGCATACATTGTACTTTTTTATCCATGCTAACAAACTAAAAGTACAATTTATCAAAATTGTACTTAAATCTCGTTTGATTATGACTTTATTTTTGTTTTTTCAAAATTTTAATATTATACAATTTTTTTTTCACTTTTCAAAAAGACTTCTAAAATCTTATCAAAAGAATTTTTTTAAAAAAAAAAAAAACAAAAGATTATATATACATATATCATTATCTAACATATCTTAGTTTTTAACCCAAAGAAGATTTATTTTTTAACAAAAAATCCCCATGATCATTAATATAAAACCAAATTGAAAGATTGGAGAGCTTGGAGAGAGGCTTAGAAAAATGTGTGTTATAAAGAGCTTTAAAATAATTAACATGATTGAAAATCTTATCTCTTATATATATATATATATATATGAAAACCAACCAAATTAAAGTCTTTGAGAAAAAGATAAATCCATGATGAAGCAAAGAAAAATCCTCCTTTTTTTTTTTTGGAATTTTATTAAGTGAGAGAATATATATATATATATATATAGTGTGATATATTTTCAAAAAATATATATATAGCTAACTTTGAAAAGGGAGCTCCTTTGTCTCCATGATGGGATGCACATGTGACTAGCAACTCAATCACCAACAAACACATACCCTTCCTTTCTCCCTCCATTATTAATTTTCTCATCACAAAACACAAAAACCAAATCATATCTTGTTCATCTCTTCATTAAACTAAAATTAATTAAAATAATTTATGAAAGAGATCTTTGGAACCATATGGTTTTTTTTCTAATATTAGTATATAATAATATCTTGTTGGCTTTAGATATGAAAGAGAGATATTAGATTGGGATAACAACAATAATAATCATATTTGATTAAAGAAATTAAATGGTGTTAATATCTTTTTTTTTTTTTAAGTTCTTGAACTTTGATGAATGTGATTGTTATTTAATATATAGTTTATATTGTTACTTAGATATTGACATGACACATTTTTATTGGACTAACACAAAGTGGCATATAGGAAAGTATGTCAAGTGGATTAACACCGAGGCATCTAGGTCAAAACGTTGCGAATTACATTTTCAATGATCCTTTTTTTTTTTTGTCTGCCTTCCCTTATTTTATTCGAGATAAACCTACTTTTCTAGTGTCATTGGTCGTCACATCATGTCAAGTTCTCACTTTTTCTTAACCTAATCAACACGTCACATTAACGATATTGACAACGGATTAGAATCAAAATTAAAAATTTATAGACATAAATGAAAATTTTTAAACGTTTAAACACTAAAATAGATACAACCAAACCAAATTCTTTCGATTTTGATAAATGCAGGTGGGATTTAGGTCACACCCCTAATGAGATTTTAAAAAAAAAAGCTACTCACATATAATAATATAACTTGCTTAACAATCAAGTTGAGAGTAGAAAACACGAAAGGTTTGGAGAAGAAAAAGAAAAGGAAAAAAAGGCAAAAAAAAAAGAGGCTCAAATAATAATAATTAGAAAGAATATGGATCGCAAGATGGGCATAATGATGAGAAAGAAGTGCATGGGATTACAAGTTATTATTTTCTAATGCAAAATAAAAAAAGAAAAAGATATATGTGTAAAGTCAAATTCCAAGTTGATTTTTTTGTTTGAATCTCTTTTAGTGGAGTGATTTTCGCAAAAAATAAAAATAAAATAAAAATCTAAAGTTTAATTAAATCCCTTCGCTTACTACCATATAATTCCTTTTTTAAGTTTTTAGTACTCTTGTTTTACTTAGTCTTTATATTTTGACTAAATTAAAGTTTTTGCGGATTCTCTACCATCGTCGACAAGTTATCAATCAATATGACAAATAAAGCTTTGTGATGACGTAGAATATATTAGTTAAATTATAATTTTGGTCATCAATTTAAGCATAGTTCAACTGACTAAAACGTATATACATGTTTTCGACAAAAAAAAATCGAGATTTTGAATCTCCACACCACATGTTGAACTCAAAAAAAATATATATATATTTGGCTACATAACCACACCATTAAAAATTAAATAGTTAATTAATTTTTTTTAAAAGAAAAGAAAAATTTTTCTTTTTTTTTTCACTTCTCTCTCTTACTTTGTCAAATCTTTCCTGCATACTAAGATGCAGTCAAGTATTGTTCAAAAAAGAATTATGAGTTTACTCTTTAACTTCTAGAATTGTGTCTATTTAGTTTCCATACTTCAAAAAAAAATTATAAGCCTCAAAACTTTCATGGTACAATAATTAAGAATCTATTAGACACGAAATTACAAGTTCAGAAACCCCGTTATAAACTTTTGAAATATGTAAGAATACGATAGGGACAATAATAAAACTTTTAAAAGTATGAGAGATCACACCCACCTCTCTCTCTCTAAATATTTTAGTCTTTTTGCCAATTCAAATCCTATATATGTTGATTACTTGACTTAAATTTATCCACATATTACACTCAATCATCTTTATATTAATACAATATTATTTATTATTAACTTAAATTTACTTAAATTTGACTCATAGACTAAAAAAAGTCTATAAGAAATTTATTTTTGCTTATAAGCTCACAATCCAATTGAAAATAATTATTTTCGTTTATTATAATATCGCAATCATCTTCATTTCTAATCAAAGTGAAACTTTAATTATACTCTCTAGTCAGATATCGTATGTAGTACGATGTATAACGTATACATATATCGATATCGATATTGATGTATGAGATGCAAAAATATATGTAGGTTTTTTTTTTAAACAAAAATACAAAAATTAATGCATGCATGGAATCACTGATAACCACAAAAAATCTGACATTAATATATTCTCATTTGTACTTTGGGAAGGCAAAGGTACAGGAAACAAAGATCCCTGCACCTGCCAAAGACATAAACAGAGATTGAATAAAGGCTGTTTTGTTGAAATTGAATGTTTAAAAAAAAAAAAACAGCCTTAGTTTTCTCAAAACACAATAACCTTTTTTTTCCTCAAAGATTCATTAATTTTTTTTCCTTTTTTTTTTTTCACAACGTGTACCTTTGAATAAATCTTAAATTACTACGGAACTTAGAAAACTCAAAGTTGATGGTTTAGAACTTTTTGGTAGAGAATCTAGATTTTATTTCTTATTTTTAGATTCATTGAATCAAATTTATTCGGTGAATTTTTATTTTTTAAAACTGTTTTCGGATTCTGTGATCAATGCAATAGAGTTTTGTTTTTTTAATATTTTTAATGTTTTCATATTTGAAATTTAAAATTTGAAAATCCAGAATTACACTAAAAATGAAAAAACTACTATAAGTATATTATTTCAGGTTATAAATTTATTTTATTTGTGTAAAAATTATAATATAATATATTATAAAATGTTAATTATTCAAAATTTATAACATAAAATATGTTAATAAACTAATTAATAATATTTGAGATTAAACTAAATATTTAATTAATAAAATTACTATTTTTATTGTTGATTAACATTTTGCTAAACACACTTGAACAATTTTTTAAATTGAGATTCAATTTATAAATCTGCTGCCAAACACATATCTGAAAATACCTATTACAACTTTGTTTGTATTGAATCTCTTGTTTTCAAATTTATGTTTTTCGATCACTAACCAAATGCACATTTAACGATCTTCCCCTATGCTATTAAAAATCAATTAAAAAGAAAATGACAGGTTTGAATATGATAAATTGAAGTCTGTTTATTATTATTTATTTTTTTTCTAAAAAAATGTGTCCATACTTTTGAATGTCAAGTATGCAATCTTATAAAAATCCCAGATGGAAAAGGCAACAACCAAGCAAAAACAGACAAAAAAACAAAAACAATTGAAATAAAGAAGAGGGGCATAAATGGGAGAGAATATTTGTATATATATTTTATAAGAGTGGTTGATATATATATATATATATATGTAAGAAATAATCTAAAGAAAATTAAAATAGGGAAAGGTTTATGCTTCTAATTATGGATGGTACAAATCTATTCCACACCCACATGGGCTCCCTCTAAGCCAAAAATATATAATAATAATAATAATATATTCTCCTCCAAGTTAGGATAGTTCATTATTATGTATATATTTATAATGGTATTTTTCTTTGACAACAAGGCTTCAAAAAACTAATGGGGTATCCACTTTTTATTTTTATTTTTTCCTTTTTTGTTCTTTAGGTTCCAAAAAACAAAAAAACAAACAAATTAACAAAATATTTATTTGTGATTGGATAAATTTAAGTTTATGTTGTCATTATCTTCTCTTGAGGTGGTGTAGGCATCCACTCAAACTGAGTTTCTAAAATTTGTCATCAGATGCTTACACAAAACAATGCTTTTTTTCTTTTTTAATTATTATTATTAATCTTCTAAAGTTAAATTCATTTTATCACAAGGCAAAAAGGTTAAGACCTTAGAAAGGGTATAATATAACCCTGTTTTTCTGGAAAAAAAAAAAAAGAATATTCAGCTGCATACTGGTATATAAGTATCTTCTCACGTACCATTATTAGAAATTTGACAAATAAGAGAGAGAAATGTACATTTTTTTCAAAAAATTAAATAATTTTTAAATTTTTTAGGGTGACGTGTAAAAATATTAGTTCTCTAAATCTCCAAATATGTAAGAAAAAGGAAAAAGAAATGAGAGATTAATTCTCTCTCTATGCAAGGCATTGATAAGGGGTGGAGCAAAGAGTAGATTTGAAGCAAGCCCACAAGCCAATCATGGTAGTCCAAGTGGCAGAATCTCCTTCATCCACGTGTACACATTTGAGTCTCTTACAAGAGAGATGGAATCATATGAAAGAGAGTTGTAGCAATTCTAAGACACAGAAAAGAAGGTGGGAAATTATGAAATGAAATTGAGAAGAAAAAAAATATATATAATTCTCCAAGGGCAATGGAACACAAGAATGGAAATGGAAACCTTTGGATTTTTATTCTGATTCCTTCTCGTTTCGATTTCTGATAAATAAATAAATTTGAATGGGAAATTATGAAATGATAATTGAGGAAGGGAACAAAAATGGAAATGAAAACCATCCATTTGTTTATTTCGATCCCTTCTCATTTCGATTTCTAGTAAATGAACAAACCTCCATGGAAAATTATGAAATGAAATTGTGAAAAACGAAAAAATTTCCAAGAGTAATGGGAATAAAATTAAAAATGGTAACGACTGATTTTTATTTCGATTCTTTCTCGTCTCAATTTCACGTTCATAAACGGAGCTTAATTAGAAAGTGATGAAGGTGAAGAAGGTGATTTTTTTTTATTTATTATTTGGGCAGTTAAAGTTGCTTTCATATCTGGCTGGTCAAAAGCCCAAAACAGTGAGAAAAGTGGTAAGAAAGGACATATCAGAGAGAACCCAGAAAGCAAAAAACAAAACAAAAACAAAAAACTCAAAAAAAAAAAAAAGGAAAATGAAGCTCCACTAAAACACACATCAAAGGCAGAGAGAGAGAGTTAAAAAATTTGACAAATGGGACACATTGGGATTTTAACTATTTTATGATTTTGTCTGTCATTCCTTGCCAAAAACAGTGAAAACCCATGAAAGTCTTGGACTTTTCAGCTCCCCTTCTTCAATCAACCACAACCCTTTTTTTCTTTTCTTTTTATTTTTTTGATTTTTTATTTTTTTTGAAAAATTTTATTCTTTTTTTGCCCTTTCTTCATCCTTCTTCTTCTTCTGCTTCTTCTTGTGATGGTTCATGGATCCTAAAACCCCATCAACAAAACACACCCAAGAAGTGGTTTCCAACTTTTTGAAGCTCCCACAAGAACAACAACAGCAATCAGTGATGGGGGAGAACAAACCAGCAGAAATCAAAGATTTCCAAATAGCGATTGCAGAGAAAGAAGAGGGGAAAAAACAGTTGGCCCCAAAAAGAAGCTCCAACAAAGACCGCCACACCAAAGTGGAAGGCAGAGGGCGAAGAATCCGGATGCCGGCGCTATGTGCGGCGAGGATTTTTCAATTGACGAGGGAATTAGGTCATAAATCCGACGGCGAAACCATCCAGTGGCTGCTGCAGCAGGCGGAGCCGTCGATCATCGCCGCCACAGGGACCGGCACGATTCCGGCTTCGGCTCTGGCGGCGGCGGCGGGTTCTGTTTCCCAACAAGGGGCGTCCCTCTCGGCCGGATTGCACCAAAAATTGGAGGAATTGGGAGGTGGGGGGTCCAGTAGGGCCAATTGGGGGAATTTTGGGAGACCCCATTTGGCCGCCACAGCCACAGGGCTTTGGCCCTCCTCTGTCAGTGGATTTGGGTTTCAGTCTTCATCTGCTGCTGTTGCTTCATCAGCCACTAATTTAGCTAATGAAACTTCAAATTACTTTCACAAAATTGGCTTTCCCCCAACCTTTGACTTGCCCCCCACCATGGGTCCTATGAGTTTCACCTCCATTTTAGGAGGAAACACCCAACAGCTCCCTGGTTTGGAGCTTGGATTGTCCCAAGATGGCCATATTGGGGTTCTAAATCCTCAAGCATTGAACCAGATTTACCAGCAGATGGGACAGGCTAGAGTTCATCAGCAACATCAGAACCAGCATCACCATCACCATCAGCACCAGCAGCAACCTTCTGCTAAGGATGATTCTCAAGACTCAGGGTAGAAAATGGAAGAACAAGCATTGTTTTCCCTTTTTTTTCTTCTTTTTTTCTCTTTTGAGAGGATGGCTAATGGCTGGCTATAAGGGTTTTCCTTTTTTACTTCTTTTAAAATGGGTTTTGTATTGTATTGTATAATTTCAAATGTGAGAAAAAAAAAAGAGATACCTGAGAGAAAATTCTATAGGAATCTTTATTTGGTTTGCCCTCCCCTGTGAATTGCAATCGTTCAAACTCTTCTTCACATCCCAGGTTCTTTCTTGATTCTCTGAAAACTTTAGATGTTCAAAACATGGAGGTTTTTAATGCCATTGATCCTTCTTTCTTTTTGGCTTTTGCAGGTGTGATTGTATACAACTGAGAGCTGCTTGGCTTGAGCTTAACTTCATTTTTTCTGTTTGTTTCTCTATTCAAAAGGTGTGTTGATTAATATTGTATGCCAACTTTACTTGTTCAGTTCTTCTCTAGTTCTTGATGGGATGGTGAACAATTGGTTTGTGAAGTTTGAGATAAAAAAATTTTCCTGAGTCCATAATTTTTCAATCTTCTGCATCAAGAAAACAACCAAAAAAAGAGGAGCTGTTAGTTTGTTCTTTGCATTTCACCTCTTATGAAGAACAACATATGAGTTCTGAATTTCAAGCTGCTTATTGGTTACGACCTTCGAATTTTGCCATTCTCGGCTGACTGCGTTTAATGTCGAAGGATCAATTTAGGATGTTCACTTACCGGTGATCATTGAGGTAAGCATCTAAAGCATTGATTGTTCTTATCTTTAATTCAGATGGTTTGTATATTAACAGTCATTGCCTTAGTTCACACCTAAAAACCCGGTGCCTGCTTTTCGCTAACTCGAAAGGCGATTCTAACACTTCTTAGCTTTACATTGTGACATTGAAATAGCTATCTCAGGTCTGCATAAAACATTTAGGCTCATCAACACTCTAGTCATTTTGGCATCTTAAATTCTGCCACTTTATTGCACAGCTTTTCTGATATTTGCTATGGAATGTGCTCGTTTTGTGAGTTTATGTATTCGTTTGAGTCGGTATACGATCGAGTTTCGCCATGGGATATGTTATTTGATTCTAGTGGCAGCTCCTTTCCCTCTTTAGAGTTTAGCTTGAGTTCTTCAGAATCCATTTGCAGCTTGAATTTGACATTATGCTGATTAGTACAAGAACTTTTGGAGATGCCTCTAATCTATCATATGCATGTTTTCATGAGCTTTACATGGGTAATACTGGTCTTTACTTCTCTAGTAGTCGGGTGACGAAGTCGATCTCATCATTCGACATGTATTTACTTCATTCTTCTCCTACTACCTATGTTTTCGCTCATCTGCTCTGTTTGCATATGCTTGAAAAACTAAGATCCGACGTACACGAGCTCGTATTTTTTCCTGAGTCACCTCTGTTAGATCTGGCATATCCTGCACTTATCAGTTTATAACATCAGAGCGTCTGCTAGATGAACCGAGGTCATAGTTGAAAGCTTTTTTTTTTCCCGTAAAACAAATGTGGTGGTGGGAATTTGAACCTCGAACGTTAAGAAAATGAAGAGATGTCTTAACTGTTGAGCTATGTTCGTGTATTGACGGGTAATGAAGTTTCTAATCATCCTATAAGACTTTGCAGCCAGAACAGGGACTGTGTGTCCTTTTTGATGCCATAAGCACAATGAATTTTGGTTTTTTTTTAAGTGTTCATTGTCATTAAAAGCTTAATTTTTCATTTTCTGTTCTATTTAGGTGAACTTCCTTGTTGGCATTCATGCATTGAATTTAGTTTGCATTTAGATAAAATGTTTCAAAAATAATAATTATAGATACATATAAAAGAACGTGTTTATATCAAAAATCTATATGTGATTGTCGTGATTATAATTTATCTAATTAATAATTTTCAAGTTTTTTAAGAAGTATCATTTTTGCTATTATTTTTTTAAAAAAAATAATCGCTCTATTTGTAATTAATTACCTTTAAAAAATTCATGTTTGTAAATATTTTAAAAATGAAACTATCATAATCAAATTTTCTTTAAATTTATGTTTATCTACCGAAAAGAACTCGTGCCTTGCCATGATTTGACTAAAGTTTGTGCTAAATAAGATTCTCAATTTTAAAAAATGTCAAATAAATCGTTTGACTTTCAATTTTGTATTTAATAGGTTCTTAAAATTTAAACTTCTAAATAAGTTCTAGAACTTTCAATTTTCTATTTATTAGGTTTTTAACATATTTTGAGTTTTTTTAATTAATAAATCTATTAGATATAAAATTTAATTTTGTGTGTGATAGGTTCTTAAATTTTTTATTTTGTGTCTAATATGTTCATATATTTTTTTAATAAATGTTGATTAGGT
The DNA here is from genome assembly GCA_026257165.2 of Telfairia occidentalis. Taxonomy (NCBI): domain Eukaryota; kingdom Viridiplantae; phylum Streptophyta; class Magnoliopsida; order Cucurbitales; family Cucurbitaceae; genus Telfairia; species Telfairia occidentalis. Next base: position 1,008,151 of record JAOANK020000059.1, on the reverse strand, counting down.
CAAGGATCTATTGGATGTAAAACGAGAAGTGTAAGGATTTATTGGACAAAAATTTGAAAGTTTATGGACTAAGTTTGCAATTTAACCATAATATAATTAACAATATGTTGCCCAACAAAATTAAAGTGCTATTAATTCAGAATCTATTAGACACACGATAGAAAGTTTAGGGATCTATTTGACACTGTTTAACGTTTAGGACCTATTCGAAACAAATTTAAATTTTTTTTTTAGTTCAACAACATGTGGGAGTAGAGATTTGAACTTTCAACTTCTTTGTCGATGATATATATCTTAATCACTTGAACTATGCTCAGGTTGGCCAAAATTTAGAGACAAAATTTGTAATTTAACCATAATATAATTAAAAATATGTTGCTCTACAAAATTAGAATTAAAAATTCATTATTTTGGTATAGTTAAGCTCCATTATTTAGGCAAATTAGCTTTGTTCACCTATCTCATTGCTTATTTTTTGTAATTTTGCTTCTTTAAACACTTTGAAAAGTGGTCACCACACTTCCATTTAGCTAATATGACAACTTGAAATATCATAGCACCTAAGTTTTGGGAAGTCAATTTTTCCTTACTTTTGGACAAAATGCTAACACCCATTAGATGTTCTCATTTTCTAGATATTTAATAGAATATCATATTTTCATTCTAAACTTAAAAGCATGTTAATTTTAACGTTAAATTACAAGTTTAGTTATTGAACTTTCAAGTTTGCGTCAAATAAGTCTCTAAACTTTCAATTTTTTGTTTAACAGGTACCTAAACTTTAAAAAATGTATAATTAATCCCTAAGCTTTCAATTTTGTGCCAAAATAGGTCCTTGAAATTTCAATTTGCATCGAATAGACCTTTAACATAGTTGTTATTTTTAAAAATTCACAAATTTATTAGACAAAAAAAAAATTGAAAGTTTAAAGATCATGTTAGACACAAAATTCAATTCTATGTTCAATGGATTCATTCATTTTTAAAATGTTGAATATGTCAAGGACTTTAAGAAACTACTTGACAGTTTTTTAAAGTTCAGAGACCTATTTAACACAAATTTGAGAATTCAAAGACTAAAAATTTTATACTAAAACCATTAGTATGAACAAAGAATAAGAAACATCAATATGGGTATATTAACAAAATAAATAAAGAAGAAAGTGCAGAACTTTCCAAAGTTCATCATTGGAAGTCAAATTGACTAAGTATAGATGGATTTAAGTTTGAGACTTTGAGTGGGGAATTTACAGTGTTGAGAAGCTGAAAGGGAAAAAGGAGAGAGAGAGGGAAGAAAAAATAACCTCTCCAAGTTTGAACGAACAAAGTAAGTAAAGAGAAGAAGGAGAATCAAAACTTTTATGATTTGCTATGAATGGCCAAAGTTTCTGCATCATCCTCTGCTAAAAACCTATCAATGGGAATGACAGTTTCTTTGTGATTCTGTAAGTTGTCATCAAGAACTTGTGTGTGTTGTTGCACAACCAAGATCATGGCACTGCCCATGAAATCTGAAGAGGCCAATACTTCCCCAATGGCCCCAAGTTCTGTATGCTCGTTCCAAAGCACCAAGCCTTGAACCAGCGGGGAACTCTGGCTATGTCGTCTCCCGACCATTACAAGATCGAAATTGCTCCCCATCGAACGGAGCACCGAGACCGTTCCAGTGCCATCCATCACTACCTCTTCTATGTACATCACTCTATAGTTCCCTGCCATGATTCGTCGAAACTCGATCACCGCCTCATTGTCAAGCCTCCTCTCTTCAATGTCATTGCTCGGGACATTCCCGTGCTCAAGAAGTCGGATCATTGTGAAGTTGATGTTAGGGTGTCCAGCCATTCTTGCCCCAATGAACATTGCCTCACGGTCGTCTGGTCCACCTAAGAAGACCACGGCTACGTGAAAAGCATACAAGTTGGTTGCAATGGACTTTGAGACTTTTAACGGTCCACGATCGACGACAAGGACGACGGAGCAGGGTGCCTTGTCGAGGATGTTATTGTTAACGGTCTTCATTTTACTTTTGCACAATGACACTACGCCATTGGAATGAAATCTCTTGTGGAAAGGAACAAGAACCAAGGAAGTCTTTTTATCGAGTGCAAGCGAACAAACATCGTCGTGCATAGTTGCAGAAGGTGATATTGCAGTGAAGGCATGAATTGCAACGATTTCGCGATTGCTGTGTCCAAAGTATTTGAAGGCATTTACGATATGATTGGAAGGGCAAGACCTCGAAGCACCTACCTTCGAAAGCTTGTGAGGAATGAGTTGGGGGTTAGCACGGCCAAGGAGCTCGACAAGATGAAGCATGTAGATGACAAGATGGCTTCGTCTCGTCGGATTCAAGGCTTCAAGTAGAATAATGGAATTAGGAACATCTTCTTGGTCATGAATGCAGGCTATTAAATGGAGATCAGACTCCGGTCTCGAGTGCATCAGTGTTCTTCTCTTGTAAACTACATACCTTCTTGAAGGATCATAGAGATATCTTATCATGGGAGTGATAACTGCAATCAAAACCATCATGCATATGCACATAACTGCAAATGATTCGCCATCTAAAGCCTGCACAGATTTAAAAAAACACAACCGGCGATGAGCTTGACGATGCAATTAGATAACGATGATCAACACCGAATGCTTCTTGTGTTCCTACCTTGTCCTTCTTCATCATTTTAAACAAACCAAGCTCGAGAGCTCCTTGACTATTCAAGATCAGGCCGAGCGATACGGCGTCTCTCACAGGCAGTTTGCAGTAGATTGAAATCATAAAGGCACCCAAAAACTTCCCCAATGCACCAACATAGACAATGAATGACAGGACTAACATATTCCTGAGTTTGATAGTAAAGATATTGATAACCAAACCTATTTTGACAAAGAAGATGGGCATGAAAACCCAGGAGGTGAAGAAATCAAGCCTCTCCACCAATGCTGATCCAATGGGAGGCCCTGGAGGTATTGTAATCCCAAGTATAAGGGGACCAAAATAGATATGCAAACCAGTGGCCTGGCTGCAGAAGCCGGTCATCAACACCCCTAAAAGCAAGGTAATCACATAGCCCTCCTTCAACGCCTGCCCGACCGGATTCTGCTTTATCATCCAAACAATCACAGGCCGAATGGCGAAAATGATGATGGCTGCAACAACCAGGGAAGTAGAAACTATTGATATCACCTCATATTGAGCCCCATCTTGTGGAACCAACAGAACTCCTAGAATCAGAAGACAAAAGCTGCAAAAACAGGAAGCCATGGAAGACGACAGAGCAATTCTCCCAAACTCGGAGTTTATTAAATGAAGCTCAGAAAGAAGGCAAGCAACCATGGGAAAGCTGATAACAGACTCTGCTTCAGCAATCGTAGGAAAGGATTTGGCAATTTTGGGGTCAACATCGTTCATCAAAGCAATAGAACAAATGGTGGTGAGAACCACAGGCAAAGCCACAGAACAAGACCCAACTGCAAATGCCCTCTTGTCAATCTTCTTCATAATTGAGAAATCCGTTTGCACTCCAATCAGGAAGAAGTAAAAAATATACCCAAACGAAGAAACTACATCAAGAAGAATGAATCCCCTGAGGGGGAAAACTGTTTCTCTGAATGCCTTGAAGTGGCCCAGAACCGAAGAACCAAGAAGCAAACCGCCCTGATCAAATCACAATCAGTAAGAAAGATGAAAGGAAATTTGAAGGGAATCTCTGTAAGCAATCAAAGAATTACATAAATCCTATTTTGGTACAAGTAATTTCAAAATATCTATTTTCGTCCTTTTTAGTCCATCTAATTCAAAAACATCTATTTTGATACCTCTACTTTAAAAAAGTAATTGTTTCCATTCCCTTGTTTTCTTTTTTCATCTCATTTCTTTCCTCACGATTTCTATTAATTTTTTTTAGATCAACAATAAGTGAAGCAGTGGGATTCGAACCCATAATTTCTTGATAAAAAAGATACGTCTTTAGCTATACTTTAAAAGTATTTTGAAAATATCGGGACCAAAATGAATGTGCAGTCTAAAATGGACGAGAACTAAAAGTACACAGAACAAAATCAACAAAGCCCTAAACGTACAATAGCCAAAGTAGAGTTGAAACCAAAAAGAAAGGAAAATGGGAGTTACCAAAATTTGTGAGACAATGAGGGGTTGGCCGAGGGGCTTGAGGAGCTGATAAGTCAAGGTAATAGTCCCAGCACAGATTCCGATCTGCATGAAAAGAAGAGGGACGGAGAATTCCAGAGGGTTTGATCCGGAGAAAACACCGGCGGAGTGAATCCGGTAAGCGGAAGTGCAGATGGTCGTAAAGTTCTGGAGCGATTGTCCAATTTCGCCGCCGGCGAAGGCGACAATGTCGTCTGGTTCCATTACAATGGAACCCATTTCCGAAGCTGGGAAGTGTAGTAGTGAGTGAAAACACCTTTTCAAATGGAGGAGAAATCAAAAGGGGAAATGGGAATTGAAGAAAAATGGGAAGAGATGAAGATGGAAGAAGAAAAAGAAGGGAAATTGTTTTTGAACAAAAGCAGTTCAAATTTGGTTTGTATAAACTGAAGTTGACGTATATAACAAAAGCAGTTCAAATTTGGAAGAAACTCAACGTGAAAAAATTTGTTGTTGTGACCTGTCCTACAGCCAAAACCCCCTCACCCCATTGGCCAATTCCTATCCTTTTTCTCTTTTTTTTGCCATTTATATTTTTATCATAATCAACCTTTCCATCATAACAATTAGATCAACTATATGGAGTAGATGAATTGCATCATATCTTGCCAATTCGAGTATATATGAATGGTTCAATTGTCAATCTGAACATAGTTCAACTAGTTAAAACATATTTTTTTAATTAAAAGATCAGTTATATATATATATATATATATATATAGATGGTTCAATCTCCTAATCTTATCATAGTTGAATTCAAAAAATAATAGGGTATGTCTGAATAATGCACAAATTAGAAAAATATTTTAAATAAATGATAAAATGTTAACAAAACATCGATAAACAAACTTAGCATATCTATTAACTTAATACAAATAATAAGATTTGGAATATAATTTTGACATAAGTATAAAAAAAAAATATTTTTGAAATAAAATTATTTTTTTAAGAACACTTTTAAACAAATTAATAATATAAAATATATTTAATATAATTTCTTGACTATTTTTTTTTTTGAAATTCTTGACTAATTTTAGATAACGAAATTTTTTTTTTTAAATCTTAACAAATAAAATTCACTTTCAAAAAATTAAATTAATTTAGAAACTGTACTAAACCTACTCCAAATTATTAATTTTTTCAAAAGTACTAATAGAAAAAATAATTTTATTGAAAAAACGAGCTTTTCCAAAATTATCTCAAATACAGCCTACATGCTCAACAGAAAACATCAAAGAAACTAATCAGATGGTCAAAAACAGCTGTTCAGAACCTTAGAAATAATCCATCAGCCAAAAATCTCCCAAGAAATTACATTATAATATAAAGAACAAGGTAGGGGACGGGTCTGCAACATCATAACAAGATCTGAAATAAGCAAATTAGCAATCATAAGTAAACAAAACTTCTAAATTCTGGTGTTGAAGATACCAAGAGCCAAAAAAAAATTTGCCAAGTCTCCATAGTTTTTTTTTCTTTTCATTAAACAAAACTCTGATCTCTAAGACATCCTTTGAGCAGCTTCCTTGGCGAGCAGCTTCTCCTTTGCCTTGGTTTTAGCCTGGGACTTGGATCCCATGATTCCACCTCCCCACTTCTTCCTGTACTCATCGTACTTGTCGTTGAAATTAGCCTGAGATTCAACAAAACAACAGAGAAGGTGTCAAAATGAAGTTATTAACCAGATCCAATAGTAGCAGAATGACGTCTAAGCTTCTGTGTCAGTTCACCTTAATAGCTTCAAGGATCCTGCTGAATTCAAGCTTATCTTCGTTCTTTACGGTCGTCAAGCACAGAACCGATGCGGTCTTTTTATGGACAATCTGTTAAAGATGGAAAAATTACAAGCATTGGTACATGGGGCTCAAGAGATCGGGAAGATTACGATTTAGAACAAATAAAGAGACATAGTTACCGCTCCCAATCTTGCTTTTCCTTTCACAATGCAGTATGGAATTTCCATCTTCCTGCAAAGAGCTGGGAGCCAAACAACCAACTCAATCGGATCCACATCATGTGCAATCACAACCAGCTGTGCCTTGTTCTGGAGAGGAAGTACACTTCATGAGTATATTTGATTCCAGAAAGTACAACAGTTGAAGAGAGTGAGAAAACTTTTCACATGAATGGAATAAAATAACACCTGCTCAATCAGGTAGGTAACATGGTTGAGACCATATTTAACAACAATAGGCTTTTTAGCATCATGTGTCTTGCCTTCAGCCTCTTCCTGAGCTCTCTTTAGAAGCCGCTCCCTTTTCTGTGCTTTGTCCTCCGGCCTGTACTTCAAAAGCATCTTGAACAGGTTCGTCGCTGCACATGCATGACAGATATTAAAATCAAAACCAAGAGTCTAACGCAATAAACAATTTACAACCAAGATCATGAAAAATAAAATACACTTAAAACCAAACCAAAACCACATAAATGATGACCAGATGAATTTGTTCGAATAGGTAAAACACTGACATTATTCAAAATAACCAAATAGCATATACAACGAACGCAACGAAAAACCAGTAAAAATGAAGGCACAGTTCATGCACCAGAGACTATAAAGAGGTAAATCTATTAAGAAACCATCTTTTATATGCTGCAATGGATAGAACTTCTAAATTACCCAAAATGTCACTGGGTAAAGTTTGCGACCTACAGTAATCAATTTTGAAAATATACTTGCATTGTCAATCAAAACACTGTTTCTCAAAGCAACCAAACCAAACCAACCAAAATTATCAAACAGTTTAACAACAATCAAGTTGAAAATATTGAAGGCATCAGAAACATCACAAACCCAAGATGATTAAAAATCATAATTCACAGAACTATTCAATAATGACAATCTAAAACCTAAAGGTTGATATAAGAATTTTTTGACTGATCTAAAACCTAATGGTTGTTATAAGAATTTCTTGACTGATCATGTAATAAGATTCTGCATGAGAATGTTTAGAAGATCCCGTATATTCAATTTCATTACCAAGATTTTTGTCAAGGGTCTTTGTGAACTGATTTAGAGCTGGTGGAACCTTCAACCTCTGCTTGAGAATCCTTTTCTTCCTCTGAATCTGAACAGCTTTGGGCCATTTAACGAACCGTGTCAGATCCCTCTTAGGTGGCAGTGCCCCACCAATTCCAAATTGCTTTGGACGCTTTTCAAATAGTGGGTTCACCACCTTCTCCTGCTAACACCCCAACACTGTATTAAAAAAGCAGCCGAGAAAGCTGAACAATAATTAAACAAGAGACGTGCATCAAGGAAAAAATTCCTTTACCGGCTTCTTCTTTGATGCCGCCGAGGCTTTTCCAACAGCCTTCTTTGGTGCCTTTGAAAAATACAATAAGATGGTGTCAAGAAATGGTAAGAAAGCAAAACTTCTAAGAAATCTCTAAAAGAACTAATAAAATATACCGCAGAGAATGAATCACTTATCATGACAAAAATGAGATGAGGGAGGGGAGCTTCGAACTTACAACTTATATGGGGAGACATCGATCTCCGCTAAAGTTTTGAATATAAAAAAGATAGCATTCAAAAACAACTTAACTTCAGATAATATCAATTTACTTACATTTTGGTTGTGTCTCCAGGCCAATTGGAACAACTATCATATTTTTATTACACTAACGTCAGTGTTTTGTTTAAAATGCTACAACTTATATCAAGGATGTGAATTCCAACCTAAAACCTTGAGGAGACGTTAATAATGTTTTTACCAATAAAACTGCACTCAAGAGTCAAGGACTCAAGACTATTGGTGTCGATATTATCAATATAGCTGCAGTTATTTTTATTACATTAACATCAATGATTTTTATTTACATCTCTAGAAGGCTGAGCTTAAGAGATAGCGTATCCAAGAAGTATATAGTATTGATGGGTGTGTATTCATAAAAATACACTTCTCATTTCAGCTACTTTGCCGTATAATTAATAACTTAGGGTGTGCAACATACACCACAATGCAAATGTGAGCAAAACATTAAAAAACGAACCTCATTTATTTATTAATAAAAGATCGATAATGAAACGATTATTAATATACTGATACATTGAAAAGACCAGAAAATCAAGTGCGTCCATGAAAGAAAACTAAACGTGTAGAACAAAAATATGAATGTCTCTCAAGTCTCAACTCAACCAAGCCAACCTAGCAAGCATTCTGAGAAAACGCAGTCCAACACCCAGCAGCAACAAACACATAAAAATCACAGAGAGTCAGATTCAGTAATCAAAACCCCATGGTTTCAAAAGCAAGAAAAGATACCCAATCTTCTCTGAAGATCGACACGACAAACTTTTCTTAAAACCCAATCCCATGATGTTTCCAAAATTTTCAGATTTCAAATCTGAAAACCCAGAAAACCCACCAACAATGTAGTCAAAACACAGGGTTTTGGGGGTGTAAAATCCAAATATCATTCTTGAAAACAGACTAATCAAACACACATTCATTGTATCGAAACAAAAAGATTGAATCTGAACTCTATACAAAACGGAAACTACTGAACTGAAACGAGAGAAAGAGAAGGGAGATTCGTACCATTTTACGCGAGCCTGGTGAAAAAGGGAGAGAGAGGAGTGATCGAATATAAATAAGAGGCGGCGAACAGAGAAGGAAAAGAATAGAGGCGGCTAGGGCAAAATAATAAGAGAACAATTTTTTTTTCTTTATTCTTTTTCTTTTTATTATAATAAATGGGCTGGGCTTCTGGGCCGAAGTATATTGGACTGCGGAATGGAAAAGTAGGAGCTGAAACTGGGCCTGGGTTTACATGTTTTTTGAACTAAAAAAAAATCAATAAAGATTATTATTTCCTTTTTTATATATATAAATTTTGAAGGCAAAGAAGGATAGTCTTGGGGATTTTTCTTTTTTTTAATAATGCTTATTTTTAAACGTATTTTAAAAATATTTCTCTTATTAAATTTATTCCAAAAATAATACTTTAGAAAATAGGAAGGAGATCATTTTTTCTACAAACGTGGCTTCAGATGGCCTTACGTATTATTTTTAATCTTTTTTTTTTTTAAATCTCAACATATCGAAGACACAATATGCTAAAAACCATAACTAAGGTTTTTTTCTACCACAATAATTTTATTATGTTTACTTTTTTTAAATCAAAACCATATTATTTTTTCAGAGACGACAAGTATAGTTCGTATACTTGTATACTTTTATTATGTTTACTTTTTTTTTAAATAAACTCATGGACCATTTCTCTTTAGTACAAGTCATGGACCATTAATAATCATTTTCAAAACCTTAATGACTAAAAATCAACATTTTGAAATTTTAGGGATCAAATAAATATTGACCTCAAACTTCAAATACCAAAAATGTATTTTACTTTTTTTTTTTTTCCAAATAAACAATCTCCAAATAATACTATTGTTGT
>JAOANK020000059.1:969795-982502 GCA_026257165.2 Telfairia occidentalis | reverse complement strand
GGCTATTAAAACATAATAACATAAGGAATTTGGCGTGCGAATGAAGAGTAACAAAAGGTATGTGCAAATATAGAAAATATGCTTATATTGAGGAATAAACTTGATTTATAATACAGATTCAAAAACAACAAACAAACATTAAGCATATATTGGAGTTCTCCTTTGGGAGATACTACAATGTACAATATTCGTACATAATTGATGCTTAATTTAATTTCACATAATTGATAATTAAAGTGCTCAAATAAGATACATTAGCTATCTTTGGATATACTTAATATACCTAACCGAACACCTCAATTAATTACGATAAGGTTCGAAATCATAAAACTACTAATCAACCTTTTGGTGATTAATAATGTTTTATAGTAATGAACATCAATAAACTCATGATGAAAACTTTAATATTTCATAATATCATCTCATTCGTAAGCATCACATAAACATGAGTAATTGGATTAACTTTAATTTGATATCTATACAAACTTTATAATTTGGCCACTTTAGTAACTAACAAATTATACATAATATAATATAGATATCATCGTATAATTTGTAAGATTCAATTTGATATCTATAAAGCTTTCTAATTCGGCCACTTTGGTGACTAACAAATTATACATAATGTAGATATCAAAATACAATTTGTAAACATTTAATTTAACTTTAATTTGATATCTATTAAACTTTCTAATTCAGCCACTTTGGTGCCTAACAAATTATACATAATATAGATATCAAAATAATAATAAAAAGAAATTGGCAAGTAATTATATATCATACAAATTGTAAACATTTAACTTTAATACGATATCTATGAAACTTTATAATTCGGTCACTTTGGTGACTAACAAATTATTACATAATATAGATATCATATTAAAATATCAACAAATAAATTACATCACATAATATGTAAAACATTTAATACGATATACAACAAATAATAGCAAATCTTCCCTTTTTCCAATTTAACTCTAATATCACAATAATTAAGGCAAAATCAAATTTGAGAGAATCTAAAACATCTTAAATTGTGTGATATAAATTACAAGAATAAAAAACACATACTTCCAATTTTATGCAATACATAATACATATAACAAAATAAATACACAATTTAATCCATTAAAACCGAAGCAAATAAAAATTCAAAAAACATTATTAAACCGGCATATATATTTATATTTATATATATATAAGGTTCTTTCATGAAATCTGACGATTTCTAAACAAGATAAAAAAATTTCTTCTTGAGAACTTGTGGAAGTTCAAGCTAGCTATTGGCACCCTGACATTCATTGAAACTTTATGGCCGGCGTATACTATTAGTTAATCAACAATCAATTAAATTGCTTTTTTGGTTAACAATATATGTTCTTTAATCAAACAAAAAACGACACTAATCTTTCAAGGACAAGTAATCTGCCAAACATAATTATTCGCAGCGGAAACATAAATTCATACATTAAAACATCAATAGAAAATCACATGTTCTCAACTAGGCTCTAATACCACATGTAAAATTCTTGATATTTGTATGATTATACAATAAACCTTAATATTGTATAGGTTAATAAAAAACCAAGATCTTTGAAGTACATGATTTTCACAATAACATTAAAAACTAAGATAACATACCTTGATTCATGATGCTGATTCAATAGGGCAATTCTTGCGGATTGTGTTTCTCTCTTTTAGTCTTATGCTTTATTAGCCATTTGATGGAGAGAAAAAACTGCTTGATTAGGCAGAGAGAGAGACAATCCCTAGGGTTTTATTTTTATATATACACCTTCCATCAAGGTGTAAATTAGGAAAATTACCTTTTAATTAATTGGCCCACTAACTTAGACCTATAACATTATTGGAATAAATTTACATGGGCCACATTAATAATAATATTAGATATAAAAAATCTAACACTCATTAATTCTCTAATTTAATTATAAAAATTAAAATTTCTTTTAATTTCAATAATTAATTACTCGGCTTCTATCTCATGGGTTTGAGTACATGGACTCCTTCATAGAATCTCATACCAAGCTAAACCTCATTGGACTTCCAAAACCAAATGAGCCACTTTCTTATCTAATTGAGCCTTAAATTAGTCCAATTATCCAATTCGGCTTCCAAAGTTCAATTGGACAAATTTGTAATTAATTAATAATAAATCCAAATGATTATTAATAGCCAAATTAAATAATTTTTAGTATTTAATTTCTCCAAACCAAGTGTTCGTTGCAGAGGTAACGAACTAGTAGAGGACCTTATAGACAACTATGAGTTTTAATGCCAAGATTAGTTAGTCAAACTCTTCAACTAACCAACCTTATCATTAACCCAAAGTGACTCCACTATAGACCAAGGTAGCACTCTCATGCATTGTAAATAAGCTATGTCCACAGATATAAGTATAGTAGTCCATTTGATCCTTAAAAAAAGGACTCATGGCTCCAATTAAGTAAAATGACCGTTTTGCCATTAGCCTCACCTCTTACTCCTTAAGTACACTAGTTCTATAACGGGTAACCTTCCATAATCTTATCATAAAAAATTCTTCTTAAGGTATCAAGAAGGTTGGTATCCTACTATCCAAGCCTGGAACTAGAACATTAAGAGAATCACTTACATACACATTCAATACGAAGAAGTGCACACTTTCCACTATTCAGTAGCTGTGAATTTCATCTTGTGTTGGAATGTTTCCACCTCCCTAATTGAATTTATTTCCAAAATAGTAAGCTTATTAGACAAACATGCAAGTCACCTTCACCCCATGTGAATTAAGGGACACACTCGCATAGGCAGGAGTTCGTAACACACTCAAGATTAAGATCACATAGACATATGATCATCATAATGATGTGTTGTTATTTTCTTTTATAGTCTTACAAAAAAAATACATAACAAATCATGATCCAATCTTATGCAATCTCATTGCATACGCGATACATTCACTCACATGTCACTACTTGAACGAAAAATTTAAAGAGATAATTTTTTAGAGGGAAAATAAAGTTGAGACCAAAAGATAAAGAAAATTTGTACTAATAAAAAATTTAGAGAAAAATTTTTGACATAAAAAAAAAAGTTAAAGAGATATATTTGTTAAACAAAAAACTAAATGTGAGAAAGGAAAAAAAATGAGGGAGTAAGTTCAAAGACAAATATGGTAGAGAGAATGATAAATTGAGATAAATAAAATTTTGGAAAAAATATTACATCTACAGATAGAAAAAAGTTAGAGATGCTTAGAGAAAGAGAAATAAAATTTATACTTCGATTAACGTTTTAGAGAGAGAAAGACAAATAAAAGTTATATAAAATTTATAGAGAGAAAGTGAATTTTTTAGAGAGAAATTTAGAGAGAAAAAATTTAGCGAGAAAAATTTGTTGAAGAGAGATATGTCAAAAAGGAAAAAAAAGGCTTTAAAAGAAAAAAAAGAGTTTTTGAAAAATAGAAAATTATTTTTAAAAACTATTTTTTTAATAACAATTAAAAAAAAACAAAAAAACTAAATTGGTTATCAAACAACCCTATTTTTCTAAAATAAAAAACCAAAAATAGAAAACAAAATGGTGTAGAAACGATTAAGCTCTGATACCACTTGTAGAAGAAATAATCACAAAAGGAAACAGACAAACTCTTGAGAAGATAAACTTTTATTAAGTACATAAATGGCCACAGTTGAGAGAAAGCTCTTTCACACTTACTTCTCTCCTTCTTGCTCACTTTTCTCACTTTCCTCGCTTTCTCACTAACTTGACTCATTGTAGAGATTCCCGTCATATTTGTGGGCAAACAATCCTTGGAGCCCTAGCAAAAACATCTTTCTAGGCTCCTCTTGAATAAAGTATATTCTAGGTACTTAGCTTTCCTTATCCAAAAGAATTCTTAAATTCTTTTGAATCCTAAAAGAAAGCTTAGATAATTCTAAACTCTTGTATTTAAAACCTACAAGGAAAAATATGGAAGTACTTACATTTAAGGGAGGTATATAGAAGCTCCAAGAAGCTTCTAGAGAGTTAGTGTTGTATTTTAATACTCCACCTCAACAATAACTATTCTAGATCTTTCGATCATCCTGAGTTTCCATTGAAACTTTCCATGCTTAAATATAGTTAGCCATTTGGCACAAAGTCTCAAGTGTGATTTCGATCTTCTTAATTCCTCGACTTCTTCTTTTATGGTCTTTTCCCATTTGATGTTCTGAGGTGCTTCATCATATGTTGCTAATGCTATATTAATGTACTTGAGATTTGGTTTTCTTTGTTCGATTGATCTCTGCAATTTTGACTTTTGATCATGTACTTCACTCTACAAAAGGCTCTGCATCCTTAACTGTTCCTCTTCTTCTCTATCATTTTCTACTAGAAGATTTTCTTCTTCTATTAGAATTTGTTGCTCTTGACTAATCTCTTCTTTTGATCCTTCTTGGAATGAGTTATTGTCTTCAAGTTCTTTTTCCATCAATGGCGTACCGCTAACTTTGAGATCTAGGTATACCTTAACATCGTCAAGTCTGAATAAGACGAAGTTGCCAGATGATGTTAGTTGAGGTGTTGATACCATATTCTTTTTCATCCCAAGTACATAAAACACGTTCTCCAACTCCACTTGAATGGAATTAGAGCGAGGCAATATTACAGTTTTGCCAACGTGAGCTATTCGCAATATCAAGTGGTTTGCAATTACAACTCTACCCCCTTTGTACTCTGACATATGTTATAGCTTTTTTTTATCTCTTGTCAGATGGTTACAATAACTTAAATCAACAATCCAATGATTTTCATAATTAACCTGTTCTGCATGGAGAGCCAAGTCTTCTTTCTCCACTATACTGGATTCCAATTGTGAGTTGGATTCTGCCAATGCAAAGAATGCCTCTATGTCCCACTCTTCTTCACTAATACTTTCAATATGGAAGGTCGTTGTATTTCTCTCTGCTGACTTTTTCTTTAGATGACAATCTCGAGCAAAATGACTTATTTTTCCATAGTTACAACATTTTTATTTTGTTTTAAGCTCATGTTTTTTATTATTTTCACTAGCTCTCCCTACCTGAGAGTGTTGTTGATTCTCATCATCTTCTTTTGATCCTACTTTCTTTTGATATCTTAGATGACATTTTCTTTGGCCACTAAAGACCGCTTCTTCTTTATTGCTCTTTAGTGTGACCCCTGACATTTGCTTGGCTAATGTTTCTTGATCGACAAGCATATTTTCTAGGTCAATAAGAGAATGTTGGATTGGCCAACCTTGAACAACAATTATAAAGCTTCTATACTCAAGTTTAAGGCCATGAATAATAATTCTTCTCATTCTTGACTTTGAAATAGTAGTAGTAGGATCTAACTCAGAAATTATATGACAAAGAGTTTTTACGTAGCTGAAGTACTGATTGATTGTCATCTCCCTTTGAGCAACTGAAAGAAGCTCGTTCTTTAAAAGCTGCAACATTGCATCATTTTTCTTCAAAAAGAGTGAGGCAAACGTGTCTCATGCCACTTTAGGTGCCTCTGTGTTTCTAACTAACATTTCTTCATCAATAGTAGTTTTGATAGCAAACATGGTCTTACCTGCCTTGATCTTCCATTTCGTTAAGGTTGTAGCATCTTCAGGTGGCGTGACTTCACTACCTCCCACGACTTCCCTTAAGTCTTGACCTTGGAGATATGACTCTATGCATGTGGACCATTGATAACTCTCCAAAAGAGAATTATTAGGATTTTCTCCAATTCCATTCAATTGATGTTCTAAATAAAATAATTCAATAATATAGAAATTCTCAAAAGCTCTAGTTGCAAAAGAAAGATAATTTAAGTAATTAATCTATGAATTGAAGACAACTCGACAACTAAGGAAATGAAATCAAGCATAAAAGACTCTTAATAACTCTCTTTTGGAGAGTTATCAAATCCCCAAATTTGAACTATTGCTCGTCCTCGAGTAATACTTAGGCCTCGGGGAAAGCAAAAGAATTGATATGGCAAACAAAATCCTATAGCAAAATGTGATAATCAATTCAATGAAAGACTACCAACTATCCAGCTAACTCACATCTCTTTTAAGTCAATCGTTTTCCTTCTCTTCATTTTTCTGTACATGCCACAAAATTTTCTTATTTTAAAAGTCTTGCCTCTAAGTTCGCTAACTCCTAACTCATCGAAGTTACTGTGACATCTATCAATCAAAGTCTCATCCTATTCTCTTCTCAAAGCTGTCTTTAGGTTCACTAAATTTCAGTTTACAAAGATTGCTATCATATCGCTCTCTCAAAATTTTTGCATACAACAACATTTTTGTTTCGTCAAGTCATAGACTTTATTTTCAAGACTAATCACTTATCAAGAATTTCATTCTTATTCTTGGTAGCAAACCTTCACTACAAGAAAAAAAAAGTTATCTGCAACGAAACAAAATGTCGCTGAAAAAAAAAATGCCCCTAAAAGGTTTTCGCGATGGGAAAACAATGTCCCCAAGAATGTCGTCCTAAGTGTGTCACTCTAAACCAAAGGTGGCAAATTAACACAACGTCGCTACCAACAACGACAAAATCACTTATTATGTCGCTAATGATCAATAGTGATATAATTTCTTATGTGGTTGTTAAAGGTTAATAGTGACAAAGTTTAGCATTTCGTTACTAAAGGTCATTTTATCACTAAAGGTCAATAGTGACGAAATCTTTCAATCTATCCCTACAAGTTAATAGTTACGATATCGCTTATTGCATCCCTAATGTTCTTCAGAGATAGAATCTCTCATTTTCGTTTCAAAAGGTTGATAGCGACGAAATCATTTATTCCATCACTATAGGTCAATAGGGACAAAATGACTTATTTAGTCGCTCATGATCAACAACGAAAAAATAACTTATTTTGTCACTAACAATCAGTTGTAACAAATGTCTTTTTCAGTCGCTAAAGATTCAATAGAAATAAAAATATTTGTATGTCGTTATAGTTATTGTGACAAAGTGCAATCATCAATAATACTTGCTACAAATACATTATTCTTGTCACTACTTATATTGGTGATGGATTTGTTTATGTCACCATTGAGTCTTATGATAAAAATATTATTATTTTCAGTTTTAATTATTTTACATGGTGAAGAGATGATTTGCATTGTGGGGATAATGCTTAAATATTATTAGTGAGTTTTGTTTAACTATATTGTAATGTAGTGACAAAACAAGTTGTTTTATATTTAAAAAATAATTTAAATTATTACAATAATGACTAAAATTTAAACATTTTCATATTTACAAATGCATAACTTTCGCCACAAAATTAAAAAAAAAAAATACATACCCAATATACTATGAAAACTTGAATGATGTCCTAACAATAAAACCTACATAATACTACTATACTTCATGATGCAGTAATTTCTTTGATCTTCAATCCTGCATATAAAATATTTTAAAAAATTATAATAGTAAACTATAAAAGAGAACATAATTTACTAATAGAAATCAAATACCTTACTATTAGATGATGAACTGCCTACATCATATTTTTTTAATAAAGTCATTGATTCGACGAGAATTTTCATTATACTCTTCACGTTGGCGACAAAATTCTTCAAACTCAACTTATTCCCTACACAGTGCAGCAATCTTATTATCCTGCTTTGACAAACAAGCCTCAAGAGAATTCACATACTCTTGAAATATGAATGCCAACCTTTTGGAATAGAGAGGTTTGGGCCTTTATTCTAATCCTTTGATATATGACGACTTCTTACCGAGTACCGAAATCATGATCTCTTCATCTGTCCTAAGATCATCAGAATTTACATTTTCATTTTTCATCAATTGCATTTTCTCCTGCAAATAATATATGCATACAAAATTTTGATTAATTTATTATTAAGATAAATATAACTAAAATGATATAATAATACATACATATGCTTGTTGAGCAGATTTATCAGTCCATCTTTTTGAAGAGTTGAAATGCGTTTTGTGGAACACTTCAATGAAACTTAAACATATACGATCTTCTTTTTTTCTATTTGAAAATATTAAGATCAAATAAATCAATATTATAGATAAATCTTATAAATAACTAATATAAATTTAAGTTTAATACCTTTTTCTCACGGTGGCATGAGAATGATTTAGATCCTGCACGATGATTAAATGAAATTTTGCTTCGACTTACTTTATTTTTAATAAACATAAAAAGTTAGATGTCCATGCAACTATGAAGAAAACTTGTATAATTATATACCTTCCGTGACGATGCCTCCCATCGGTTCCATAACATGTACCAATCATTTACAATTTTCACATTTGGATGAGGATGTTGACGAGCCTTTGTTCGATCATTGAACTTCTCATAATGCTTATATAGTTGCAATCTATAGTCTCTAAAGAAGTTTCCTATTTCATACTTGATGTAGCGAATTATATGCGATTGTGTGGTGTCTATATCAAATCGATTCTACAAAATAGAAAATAAAATAGTATCAACCTTAAATATAATAAAACTACTTTATAAATTAAACTATTAAAATTAAAAAAATGTGTCAAAACCTACCAGTAATCGCTTCAGGATAATGGTATAAATTTCTTCAGGAATTTGTTTTTTATTCTCATACTTTAATGGCACCCATTGTCTTACCAGATGTCTAATTTCTCCGTTGAACATACTTGCATTGTAACAAACACGTTTCTCTTGTTCTTTGGTCCAAGTAATTGAAATTTTTCCAGCACTCTATACAATTTCGTATAAACCTAGTCCACGTGTAGAACCACAAACACGTTTTTGGCTACTTGTATCAACATTAGATGAAATTGTCTAATCATCTTCACCATGAGATGGTGATTCTTGAAGATTAGTTGAGCGACCTCCTCTAATTCTTTTTATTTTACTCCTACAAAATAAATAAATAGGTATATATATATATATATAAGTAACACAACCAAACACACACACATAGAAATAAAAATAAAAATCAAAATATGGGAGTATAATATACATACTAGCTAGGTGTCGAGATCAGTATCAATATTACCACAACTTATTTTCAAAATCATTGCTATAATCTTTTAAAAAAGTTTATTCTTCGTCAATGCTCGAACTGTCATCATTGTCATCTATTTCCAACTTCGTCTCTAGTTGAACATTGTCCTCACTAGCTTTGCTTCCATTTACATCAATTCTAAGAAACACCTGTGTATCCAAAATCAACATCTTCAACAACACATTGAATTGTATTTGTTTCATGTAGATCAATTTCTTCAATTTCAGGTGCATCCCATAGATGCCTGTGTTGAACTTTTTTGGACTATTTTCCACCCTAGTCTTAATTTTATATTGACATAAAATGCTTATTGCGCTTGAGATGCAAGAATAAAAAGGTTCATCTTTATACCAACAATGCAAGTATATATACTTGTAAAATCGTGTTCTTTCACAATGTAATTTTTTTTTTTTTGAATTTGTGTCATACCACTCATAACAAAATCACACCACTTGCTTATCATTAATATATTGCATCTCAATAACTTCCACCAATATACCGTAAAACTCAGTATTTTTATTGTCAATTTCACCAATGACAATTAGTCCACTGTTTTGAGTAGTTCGTGAAACATCTCGTTCTTTGATATGAAATCAGCTACATTGACAATACAACCACTATAAAAGAAAATTTGAGCATCAAGACCACATGAAAGAGCATACAACTCAATTTCACTTATTACTTAATTAACTTGAGATTGCAACTAAGTAAAATTGAGATAAATCAATATCACACCCACATAATTTCTAATATAATTAAAATGAGCATTTGAGAAAAGATTGGAATGCTTACTTTTCTTCTAAACCAATCACGAAATTCATTTTCATGTCTTTGAGCTAGATTTGTTTTACTTTCTCTTTCTAGCATTCTCATGTGTTCTCTACACAACAAAGTCAAATAAATATTATTGTATATAAAACTATATATACAAAAACAAAACTATGATATATAAATTTGCATACTGCATGGATGGATTCACTGCTTCACAATTATTTTTGAGATACAATGAGCTTTCTTTAACTCACTTTGCGGTAACTCTTTAATTTGTGAACCACCAATTGAACATGCATTTTGTATAAATATGGATAGATACCCAATTGATCTATTTGAGAACAATCTATAATCATTTCAATCATCTTGCTTAAATCTTGTTTCAATGTCATTAAGATGCATTGAGCAAAAAGTTAATGACTCGTGTGCAATGTATGTCTCAGCAATAGACCCTTCCTGATGGGCTTTGTTCTTGACATATTGTGTTAGTCTATGCAAATTCCTATGATATACATGTATGTCATGTTAGTTCATAACATTAACTGAAAAAATACAAATATGATTGATTATTTAGTATATATGAAAGCAAACTTTTCAATTTGGTATGTCCAACTATAACTGACAGGACCAACTAGTTTATCTTCTTCTAGTAAATGAACAGCTAGGTGAACCATGATATCGAAGAAAGCTGGAGACAAGATCTTTTTCAAATTTACAAAGAATTAGTATGATTGTATCTTGTAATTTATCCAATGTCTCAACGTTTAGTGTCTTTGCTATCAAATCTTTAAAGAAGTTTGATAACTCTGGCAATGCATTGCTCACTTCTTTAGGTAAAAATGGATGAATCTGTATTGGTAGAAAGCATTGCAACAAAACATGTGAATCATGACTTTCTAATACAAATATCTTCCCATCTTTATCATTAACACATTTGCCAATGTTGGAAGCAAAACCATCAAAGAACTTAACTGTTCTTAAGAATTTGTAAAACTTTATTTGTTCCTCTGTAGTCAATGTATAACAAGCATGAGGTTTAACAATTTATTTCCAACATGCTGGATATGTAATTCTTTACGAATATTCAGATCAACTAAATCCCAACATGCTTTATCTGTATCTTTAGTTTTTCCTCAATATTTAATGTTGTCCCCAAAATGTTATCACATATGTTTTTCTCAATATGCATAACATCGAGTTTGTGTCTAATCTTAAGATTCGCCCAATACGGTAGCTCAAAAAAATGTTTTTCTTCACCCAATTTATGCCATTATGAATCTGCTTTCTTTTCAAACATGACCCACTTCAAAAGTTTGCCGACTAATTTTCTTATTTCAACTCACATACACATCATAGCAAATCATAAAAAGCAAGCATTAACAATTTTACTTTTATCATACAATCAGGTGAACAATCATTCATATCATTCAATTGAATCGAAAACATTTATCCATAATCCAAAATCAATCTCAATCATAAAATATTAGGAGCTCAACACACAATTCACATATAATCTATCTCAACAGCACACAGTACTGAGGACATCCCACCCCAAACTTAAAATCATGCATTATCTTCAATGTATGAAAAATAAAAGATAAAGCAAGAGTACTGACCTGGAGGGTGAGACGGTCCACAACACGACAAGAAATTGGACTGAGTATGGCTGTGTTATGGCTCCTGAAACAAAGGGCAAAAAATAGAATTTTAAGAAACAGTCGTGCTCACAAAAATAACAACAACAAACTAGAAACAACGAGAGGAAAGAAAAAGGAGAAAGAAATTCTTGGGTTGCCTCCTAAGAAGCACTTGATTTAACGTCTCTAGTTGGACAGGACATCAAACCATTGGTTTTTCACTACCATGTCCTATATCCAACGAGCCTCCTTCCTACATTCATTCTTGATCCAACAAAGCACATTTAGGAAAATATTTTCTTCTACGATGGTAACACTAGCAGGTAAAACAACATGAGTAGAAGAATCACAAAATGCATACCAAAAATGTGCGGGTAGGGGTTCAATTTTATATTGGGAGGCTTATCTTTTTCAAGATATCTATCATGCAGTAAGTCCTAGAATGATGTCTATCATGTTCAATAGATGCAAAATTAGAAACAGAAGCAGAAACAAAAATAGGAGTATGGATGACAAGTTCAACCTCATATAATTTGCCTAGGCTATTGATAACTCTCCAAAAGAGAGTTATATAGCTCAAATATATGCTTATTATTAGTCCATTTGAAGTGTCTAGCTCTTGTTTTATTATTAATTTGCCTTGAATTATTCTTCATTATTAATTTAATGATGTGTCACATGGGGATTAATATAGGCTTTTTAACGTGAAATTCATAGTTAAAATGATGATTTTTACTATTTAATATCTAGGATAATTTGAAAGCACAAATCTTTTATCTTGGAAATTTTATAGGTTATGCGGCAGAAATGATGTAGCATTGCTGCAGCATAGCGTCAAAGGAAAAACACGCACGTTGGGATTTCATTAAATGAGGTGGCACGCAAAATGTGATGAACCTAAGATTTTAACTTAGTAGGGATGCGTGGCATCATCTTGGAGGCTTAAAGGGTGCTATTTAAAGGGAATAAACCCTTATTTTGAGGTATAGAAGTTTGGGCAGCCGTAATATACAATTTTGGGGAGAAGGAAAGAAAAAACTCATTCCTTAAAGGAGAAAGAAAGCTCCATTGCAGCAAGGGAACTAAGAAGCAGTAGCTTTGAAGGAAGACAACGTTGTTGGAGTAGCTAAAAGGCTCACCTACGACTCCATTTCTTCTCCTAAGTTTGTTTTACTTAGTTTCTATTTAGTATGAATGCTTCACACTTTGTTAGCATGGATATAAACATGAGGAGGAACTAATTTTCCTTGTGGTTTAGC
>JAOANK020000059.1:905472-922943 GCA_026257165.2 Telfairia occidentalis | reverse complement strand
GTGTTAGGAATACTTCCTACTCAGCAATTCCTCCCATTATGTCATATCTTAAGTTAAACTACCTATATTTATTGTTTAATAAAATATGACATAAAGATATTAATCACATATAATTTATTCGAACAAAATTAAAATAACATATTATAATATTAAAGAAAAGTTCTATTTTTTAGGACAAAATATAAAACAAAAGTTGCAAGTAATTATACTTTCATAAAATTAAAACAATACATTACAATTATAAAAGGGAGAAAAAAAAGGTCACTGCTTATAGAAATTTTATATATCTACACACACAACGTAAATCAACAATTATATGGGAAAATTTTAATTTTCCATCCAAGACCAAAAAAAAAAAAAGACACATTTTGGAAATCTAATTTTCATATGAATATTAATTTCTTTGAACTTTATAGAAAAAACAGTATAAAGCAATTATCTTGGTATGCAATTTGGCTAACATATTAGCTATATATTACCTTCCTACACAGAAGATGTGTAAATACAGAACCCATCTCTCTCATAGAATCTGAGCAGGAGTTTCTCTGCTATCTGCATTTGAGTTGTCTGTAATTTTGTTCTCCACTCTTCTGAAAACAAGTTTTTGCTGTGGAAGTTGGCCATTGGAAAATGCTGACACCTCTGTGTCTATAAATATTGTGTCTTCATCCTTGAACTCTCCTCTCAATATGCCCTTGGCAACCTCATTCTCCACATTCTGCTGTATTACACGCTTCACCGGCCTAGCGCCGTAGTTCGGGTCGTACCCGAGGCTTCCGAGAAGTTGAATTGCTGCATCGCTCACCTCAATCTTCATCTTCTTGTCTGCAACCCTGTTTTGAACTCGTTGCATCTGTTTAAGACAGTGCAGAAACGTGGTTAATGTATGATGAAACTGAAATGACAATGTTTACGTACAGAGTATTGAGCATTCAAGGGGAAACGAAAAAAGGTTAGTGTCAGGATGGAGTATTATTTACCTGTAGCCGGACGATACTGTTGATTTGGTCGCGATCCAGAGGTTGGAAAACAATGTATTCATCAACTCTGTTCATGAACTCAGGACGAAAGATCGATCTTGCAGCTTCCAACACTCGCCGCTTTATGGTTTCATATGCTGTGTCCTTTGGTAATGTATCATCATCAGTATTGAGAATATACTGTGAACCCACATTTGAGGTCATGATGATCACAGTGTTAGTAAAGCTCACAGTCCGCCCTTGCGAGTCGGTTACTCGCCCGTCGTCCAATATCTGAAGGAACACATTGAACACGTCGGAATGAGCCTTCTCTATCTCATCAAATAGAATAACTGCATAAGGCCTTCGGCGAACGGTCTCTGTTAACTGCCCACCCTCCTCATAACCTACATAACCAGGTGGGGCTCCAATCAGTCTCGAAACCGCATGCTTTTCCATGTACTCGCTCATATCGATTCGCACAAGGGCCTCTTCTGTGTTGAATAGATAGGAAGCAAGGGCCTTGGCTAATTCTGTTTTTCCAACACCAGTTGGGCCCATGAACATGAAACTGGCAATTGGACGGTTTGGATCGGAGAGACCAGCTCGAGATCTTTGAATGGCTTCGGCAACGGATTTAACTGCAGGGTCTTGACCCACAACACGTTTATGAAGTTCTTCCTCCAAATGAAGAAGCTTATCCCTCTCGGATTGTTGAAGCTTAGATACCGGGATCCCAGTCCACTTGCTAACAATTTCAGCAATATCACTTCCAGTCACCTCTTCTCTCAACATGGACTTTCCAGATTTCATATACTCATCTAACTCCTTTTCTGCATCTGCAAGCTGGCGCTGCAAAGAATTTAAGCTCCCATACTTCAATTCAGCCGCTCGATTCAGATCGTACTCCCTCTCAGCTTGCTGGATCTCCAAATTCACCCGATCGATCTGCCAGAATGAATGTAAAATTGCTGAACAAGTGAGCAGATGATAATCCAAATAGAACAGCTCCATATGATGTTACTGCTGTAATCAGTTTATGCTAGATTTTTTTTTTAATATAAGAAACCAAGGCGTACAAAAAACAAGCCCCAAAGAGGAACCTACCAACTAAGGAACGAGTTCCAATTCAAAAGAATTAGACCTAGCTGGAAATTACAAAAAGACTGCATCACAAACGCTACAAGGAGGTATTCAACCTCACCCCTCCCAAACATCGATCACTGACCTCTCAATCCCTCTAAAAATCAATCCCACAAGTTTATGCTAACTGTTAGATTATATTTCCTAAAACTTATAGCATTTACAACCTACTATATTCTTGAAATATGAAAATTTATTGTCTTCCAACCAACCATCAAACTTTATGTTCAATGTGCAAAAAAAGTCTATAGCAGAAAGGGAAAGACCATGACCAACATACCTCCTCTTTGATTGATTGAAGGCGAGTCATGACGGACTTTTCGTGCTCCCACTGCTCAGTCAGTTGAGCCTGCTTCTCCTTTAAAAGAGACAACTCAGCTTCGAGGCGACTCAACCTATCTCTAGAAGCTTTGTCTGTATCGTTTGTGAGAGAAAGTCTCTCCATCTCGAGCTTCAGCACTGCTCTATTGATCTCATCAAGAGCAGTAGGTTTTGAAGTAATTTCCATTTTCAGCTTAGCAGCAGCTTCATCAACGAGGTCAATGGCTGTATTTTGAAATTACCGTCAGCACCCATCACGACATACAGATTCGAGAGTCCAAATTTTCATTACAATAAAGCATGTTTATTTTCAACCAATTATTCCATTCCTCAGAAGGATATTTACCTTTGTCAGGTAAAAATCGTCCACTAATATAACGGTCTGAAAGAATTGCAGCTTCTACTAAAGCACTGTCAGATATGCGAACTCCATGATGCAGCTCATATCTCTCACGAAGGCCACGGAGGATAGAGATGGTATCTTCCACAGTTGGCTGATCAACATAAACCTGCTGGAAGCGACGCTCCAATGCTGGATCCTTTTCAATGTACTTCCGGTACTCATCCAATGTAGTGGCACCAATACACCGCAGTTCACCCCTACCGAGCATAGGCTTCAAAAGATTGCCAGCATCCATAGCACCGTTTGTAGCACCTAAAGAGGTATCAGTAGCTCATTAAGATAAGAACCCAATACATCAGCTCATCAGTCAAACAAGAGTTCTAACCATATTGAGAAACGACCACCAACAACACATGAAAAATGACAACAGGCTACAACTTTTCGAATTTCAGTTGAGATATGCTACCTGCTCCAACAACTGTGTGAATTTCATCAATAAATAAAATAATATGGCCATCTGATTCTGTAACTTCCTTCAGTACAGCCTTGAGCCTATCCTCAAATTCTCCACGATATTTTGCTCCAGCAATTAGAGCACCCATGTCAAGAGATATTAGCTACAAGAAAAGAGTAAGTTATCCAGATTGTGGTGAATTGTGAATCCCAAAACACCTCCCTGGGAGGAAGGGGGATGGGGGAACAAAAGTAGCTACAGGACCAGGAGAGAACCACCAGCATCCTTCCCTATCAAAAAGAAATATGTGAGACAGAGAGAGAAAGCAGGAAAATGTCATTTACATACCCGCCTATTCATCAAAGCTTGAGGTACATCACCTTGAACAATTCTTTGAGCGAGCCTGTTACATGAGATGGTAATAAATAATATAAATAAGTATTATTTAAGTTGTTGGGAAAAGACAAATATCAGCGAAAACCACTTTCCAAGCCAAACGCATGCGCTGGCAAAAATTCTATCAGGAGAAAATTGAAGCAGCACAGCTTCCAATTTGCCATCTACCAGGAAGTTAGAAGTTTAGCCTTCCCACTAGTACTAATGCTGTTTGAGTTTTCTTTTAATACATACTCAAGTACCTATCAAAATTAATACTAACTAGTCAATGGTTGTCTTCATGAAGTTAATATTCCCAGAGGACCAAATGCATCCTGACCAGCAGACAGAACTACAGGTAGTTGATTTCTCTCTCTCTCTCTCTCTTTTTTTTTTTTGGTGGGAACGAGGACTAGTAATATAACCAATATAGTGAATCTACAAAATTCAAGGCATGACTTTACAGGGCCTTATTTATAAGAAATAAATTAAAAACAAGGCCAAACAACGCACTTACCCTTCAGAAATAGCCGTTTTCCCAACACCAGGTTCACCAATAAGCACGGGATTGTTCTTTGTTCTTCTAGATAGAATCTGAATGCACCTTCTAATCTCATCATCTCTTCCAATTACAGGGTCAAGCTTCCCTGCTTTAGCCAGTGCTGTCAGATCCTTTCCATATTTTTCTAGGGATTCATACTTGCCTTCAGGATCTGCAAGAAATCACGAAGTCTTAAAAATGGAATACACACACAACAAACAGCACAAGCTCCAGACATACTGGCGGGTCACAGAGAGGCACCTGGCTTCAATGGAACATTTTATGAATGAGAAAAGGGTATAGAAAAATATGTTTTATCCAATTTTCCACTGACATGCCAACAAGACAAAAAGAACAAGTATGTACTACCCAAAAGAAAATCACCGGGGTTTATTTGATACGAGTTCTATTGAAATGTTAATTTCTGGTGGAAAAAAGATCCCTAATTTCAAAAAAAATTCCTTTAGTAATTGCTTTAATCAGCTCGAAAACATCAGCCAATTATCCAAAGTTTTCCTACAACATACTAATGTGAATTGACACAACACAACACAACCAAAATCAACCAAAAAAGTGGGCTAGCGTCAGGTCCAACGAAAAGTCTAGAAATTCAACATGTGCACAACACAACCACATAAAAGTACTCAAAAGAAATTAAAAATATAATAACAACAGAAGGTGCAACCTTGGTCAATAACAGACTGGCGCCCTCTAATGGACTCTATTGCAGATTTCAAAGTTTGCAATGATATTTGAAAATCTTTAAACAATTGCTTCCCAAAGCGTTGATCATTAACGAATCCAAGAACCAAGTGCTCAACAGACACAAATGAGTCCCCATACTCTTTCTTGAATTCTCTGGCTCGCTGGATCAGTGCTTCCAAGTCACGTCCCAACATTGAACCAGCTGACTCGCCAAGAACCTAGTGCAAAGTAAATAAATATAGACTTATGTAAAACACTAACCATCTTGGCACAACATTTTGAGGATATAGCAACTAAAATTCATATGGCAAATCGAAATCAAAAGTTAGAAGTTAGAAGGATAATATATAATCCAAGACTAATGCAGGCATATAAGAAATTGATTCCATGATGCAATACCTTTGGTTGGCGTTTGATGAATTTATCAGTAGCCTCCAAAAGACGGGTATTGTCAACCCCAATCTTAGAAAAAACACGACGAGCCAGCCCATTTTTCTGCTCTAGTAGGGTCTTCATCAAATGCTCAGTCTCTACAATTTGATGCTTGTTTTCCTTCGCTATTTCTGGAGAAGAAACAATGGCTTGCCAGGCCATTTCTGTAAATTCTTGCTGTGTGATCTGTCGTAAAACTAAACACAGTCGGTAAAAAGAGACAGGATGAGAGGACCCCAGCTAAGCTACTTCCATTCTTTCTTTCTTCCTTTCTTTCTTTCTTTTTTCTGTTTATATCCGTGAGTGTCCGAGCCAGTTTAAGCATACCTCGACTATTCTCTATGACAACCGACCCTACTACATTTGATTGTTAATGTAACTCATAGAATATCAATCCAACATCAAAAATCACAACTAAAAAAAGAAACCCAGATAAGCTACTCTTATAAAAGCATATATCAATTTGGTGTGTCTGGTCAAACGGGATAGACCAAAGTATCCAGACTTCAGAACATCTAACACGCCAAATAGACATAACCAAACACCACAAGAGGAAGTCACTGAGAATCAAATCGAACAAAAAAAATCACTATAACTAAAGATTAAAAGGAAAAAAAAGAAAAAAAAGCAAACAATCAGGAAAACAACTGACCCTTCCATTGGAGGCATCACAACGAACAACAAACCTCGAACGGCTCCCAAATCTCTGGCACCCATCATTCCTCCTCAACAGCAAGGGTCTGAAGGGTTTAATGGATTTAGGTTTGGCAGTGAAGGGAACCGCAAGGGGCGGCTTGACAATAAGAGCATTTGTACAGGAAGAAATGGAAAAGGAGTGCGAAGGAAAACGATTCCCAATTTGATAAAACGGCGCAGTGGTGGAGGCCATTGCTAGAAACAGAAAGTAGCCTCTCCTTCTTCCAGAGGCTTCAACGGGGAGCGGCGTTGATGTGGGAGGTCCGTAGAAATGGATTGAAGTGGAAGAAAAACAACCGGAATTGGAATCGGAATCGGAGAATTTTACGGGAATGGTGAATTCAGAGAGTATAAGTAGGAAATGAAGCAAGCAGTACAGTTTGTTCGGGAAGGCTCGCGAAGACGTACAGAAATCGCAGTTGGAAGATCCGAGAATCCATAAGAAAATATTACGCCTTCCTTTTCATATCCACCACGTGGCTAAGCATATGGATATGATTTTTTTTTTTTTGAAAATATATGAATTAACCATGTCTCTCTCTATCTTTCTTCCTAATGAGCCCATTTTTCGTTTGATACGTTGCATTTGAAAGGCATAATTTGTATTATTGAGCTATATTTTGGTTGGCATATCTTGAATGCAATTTGAAATTGAAATCAACAACGAAAACATGGCTCAAATTACACTAAATATAATTTAGGATCTAGGATTTTATATATTTATATATAGACCCTTAGAACATGGCCAAGCGCTTGCCGTACTATACCATGGTGCGGAGTTCCATCCTGCAACTATGTCGTTTATTGTTTATTTACTGCCAAATTTTTGCCAAATCGAACATAACTAAATTCGTTAAGGCATTAAATATATGTTGGTTTTAATAATTAAATAATTTAAATCTCTTCTTGTAACTTTATCTTCCATCATGTATAGAAGTTTTTGTTGTTTTGTCCTTCTTGATCTTACTTAGTAAAGTTCACATTTGTTTGTATGTGAGAAATTGAGAATCGAATGCTAGTTGAAATTGCTTAGCTCTTGATCGAGTAATTGGTCTTGGAGGCAGAGTGAGAACTTCTTGATTCATATCAGTAAGCTATTGGATAATATAGATTCGAGGAAGCCATAAAATTCTAGGACATGAGGAAGGGATGCATTTTAAATCATTTTTTTAGCTTGTTGATTCTTGTTTTATATAATTGGCAAACTCTCCCGTGCCATTTGTTGCTATGTTGTGTCAAACTCTCACTTGTTAGTCCAATCAATATGTCTCATCAACCTTTAAAGTAATGATGTTTAATGACAATAACATATTAAAACCAACATCCAAAATTCAAGAATGTTACTTCAAGAAAATAGAAAAATTATTTAAAATACCCATAAATTTTAATATTAGTTTTGATTATACCGTTGAATTGTGAGTCGCAATGTCAGACGTGATCTTTAAAAAATGAGTCGCAAACATGACAAACATTGATAATCACTAAGTAATCACTTGGCATCGCTATATTTATACAGTAGCAGTCATGTCAATTTCCATCATTTGTTTTAATGATAAAATTGTTCGATGACATATTTGAATCAATTTTAATAGTAAGGGTAAAAGTGAAACTTTTTCAATAATAAAGGTATAGTTGAAACTAGCCTCAAAGTTTAAGAGTATTTTGAATAATTTAGCCAAAAAAAAACATAATTAAAGAATGTAACAAAAACTTTTTAAACCTAAAAATTAAAGTATACACAACCATCAAACTTAAAGAATTAAATTTATGATTTAACCTATTCTTAAACTTAATTATATTAAATAAATGTATTAAAGATCAAAAATGATCATGTCATTATCTAAAAATGATATTCCAAGGTGACCAACCTTGTCCAATTATATGCATTTATTGAAATAATCAATTTCCAAGAAGACCAGAAAATAATATGTAAAATCGAAAACATAGACAACCACCTTTTAAGAATTAATTTGATTAGATAATTAAACTCGAAGATAGTTATTAATACTCAACTATACTCTACAATAATTATATTCCTAGTGTTTAATAAATTTTTCGGTTCTACATAGCACCACAAGATAAACAAGCTTATAGCCATATAATCAATTCACTAAAAGATGTCACATCATCCACTAGTAACTCAATTCATGATAAGCCAAATCGAACATAACTCAATGGTTAAGATATATCTTTCTGACCAAAAGATCGTTCTCCATCTCCACATATTGTTCGACTCAAACAAAAAATCAACTAATGATAAGAATAAATCTCAAGATACCATTGAAATACGAACGACTAAAATGGAATAATTTTAAACTAAAGAGACAAAAGTAATAGAAGTTCCAGAGTACAGGACTCGAAATGAGACTTGAATAAATGGAGAAAAAGAATTTTCTGCACATTTTTTCGAATGTATATCGTGAATATTACAAAACGAATAGAGATATGAGCCTAAAAAGGGGGAAAAAGAAAGAAAGAAAGAAGAAGAAAAAACCCAATTCAATGGGACCTGTAGGAGCAAATCTTGTCCATAACCTAATTCTAAAAAATGACTATATTATGGGGTATCAGATGAATATAATAGAAAAAAAGTACTAACAAAAATTTAAAGCAACTGGCGGGAAAAATGTTGTCTGTAGGGCTGTCCTAGACCTTCTTCTGTGCACCTAATGGCATGAAAGCATAGGCATCAATCAACTTTTCTTTCCTATATCCTCTCTCTCTCTCTCTCTCTCTCTGTCTTTCTCTCTCTATTCCACTTAGTAGTAATAACCAGGAGAACTAAACTCAAACCCCTGCAGGAAGATGAATAACAGTACCCTTTTGCAATCGAAAAAATTGAAAAAGATGGAAGAATTTCTATTGCTACAAACTGAAAGAATGAATCCGATGCGAGACGAACGCCCATCATCGTCATCGCTCCGAAGTAGTAATACGGATTGGGGCAAGTTCTGGACAAGGAAAATGTTGCTCATCTGCCAAAACAAATTCAATTCTCTGCTTGCCTTCTTCTTTTTCTGCTGATCTTTCAAAATATTTTGTTCACACCCTTCCCTCCAAATCTTTCATATCATTTTGCAGTTTTTTTTTCTAATTGGTTTATCTGTTTCTTTACCTCCTCTCTGTTAGTTCCTTGACAATTGACTATGATTCCACAATGTGACAGTTTCTTATAAAATCATTGGTGTAATTGACATACTTGGTCCAGAAGGGACGGAGATGCTCGAAGCCGATCTCCAACCATGGTTTTAGCTGCCCATTGTAGTGGATAACCGCTGCATTCTTCACATTCTCGACATTTGTCCGTTCCTGATAGCCCAAGCCAAGCATGTGCCATGAAGGGTCAATTGGATGAACTTGACCTCTAAATGCAATCAAAGCAGGGGGTAGGGTACCCAGCTTCCACATTGTCAGGTTTGACTTCAGGTTCTGCAATAGAAAACTTAAACATCAAAACAAATGTACAAGGTGCATTATTTCCATTCGTTATTGTTATACTCGGACCGCTAGCAGGACAAATAATCAACAAAAGAATCTGCATCTTGGACATCATAGTAAAATTCAATAGCATCAGCATTTTATCGCTCACCAAAATATATCAAAAAGGAAATTTTATCCTTGTTTTGTCTTCTGAGAGAGACGACACGTTCGGGAGAACATGAAAAAAGAATAAATTTATCCAACTAAAAGTAAGGTGCAAAAATGAACCATTAAATTTCCTTTTTTGGATAAGAAGAATTTTCATTGAAAAAGAGAACATATAAAACGGGAAGGATAAAAAATCCTCTCTAAGCCAACCAGAAGAGTAGGAAGCATAATTTACAAAAATTGAAAAAAATTCTCCATCTTCTTTACCTAGTTTACAAAACCCATGATTTAGAAGATATGAATTATAAGCACGAAATAGTTCTCTTATGCAATTTCCTACAAAAAAAAAAAAAAAAAACTAGCCGTGACACCGAAAAGATATAAATTACGACAACTTCCTAATGATAATGTCTTTCATATCATATTTAAAGTAGAAAAAAAAAAAGCAACCACATTACCTTTCTCAGCCATGAGTGGTAAATTTCCCTTATATTTGTCCTTCTCCAAGCATGAAGATCAAAAACGTTCATCCCATAGGCCCAGGCACATTCATCAGGATTTAAATGCTTTGCTATAATTGGATGGGAAAAATTAAAATAGTTGCGGAACCGCTTTGACATTACCCACTCATCATCCCCTTTGCAAGTTTCCACAGCTCCATTTACCTTTCCTTCAAGGTCAATATCCCACAGGGGAGACAAATCACGCTGAATCACAACATCATCATCTAAGAAGACCACCTTGTCCAGGTTTGGAAAGAGCTGTGCAAGTATATCATGACAATGTAAAGTAAGAAAGCAGGGAAGACAGGTCATGTTATGCTAAGGTAAAGTAATTAAGCCTCAAGCATGAAAACTACTGAAGTATAAATCTATGAATGCAGTTGCACTAGAATAAAATTTATCTGCACTTTTATAATATAACCTAAAACATGCTTTGCATTCTTTTCCATTAACAGCTACAGCTTTTAACAGTAAATGAGCACCTGAGAGTACATTAATGAGATTAATCAATCAATATCATAAATTTTTACTTGAGGAAAGAGAAAAGAGAACTAATCGTCAATCGAAAAAATTCATGATACAATGATTACTAATCTTCATGGCATAACAACTAGGATGCGGCAATCAGGAATGCAGTTCCAAACTCTTGACCCACGAAAACTTGAAAATCTTACAAATTGTGTTTGAAGCAATCAAAAAAGAAAAGATTTTTATTTCTAAAAAAAGCTAGACAATTTGATCAAACATATAGAAAGGTAAGTATTGGATAAGTGTTACACAAGTCTAATTACCTCCGGTAAATAAATGCGAAGATGGTTGAGTAAGGATATATATTTTGGACTTCTAGCCTGCAATTTTGAAGCAAATATCCGTGGAGTTGTATCATTGAGATTTGCACCAACAATGTGATTCCCATGGTAGTAACTTCTTATCCCATTCTGGTTTTCTACAGCTTCAAGTACTGGGATGTTTTCTCTTGTTAACCAGTCAAACTGATGAACACCTTTGACTTCAACAATTGCAGGTGCGATAGAATTTAGTGCAAACCATGAGTGCATACCAGAATAAGTTTTCTTATCAGTGATGACATGAAATACTATCTTTTCAGGTCTGAGAGAAGACTGCACAGCAGAATTGACTACAACAGAAGCGGCCAAAATGTTGTCGGTTGACAAAATAAAGTGGTAATAAGAGTTATCTGAGAGTAAAGGAAGTAACTCAGGAGAAGGCAATTGTTTGCGTGCATGAGCATTGGACGAATATTCATCAGTTAAACGAAGAGACAGGCAGTGAATGCCTTTTGGAATGGAACTAGCGGCAAAGTGCTTGTGCATCAACTCTGCAAACTTAGATTCCCTAATGTCCTTTTCAAATTTCTCCATCTATGCAGGACAAAAAGCATTACATTAGTTTAACTGCACAGTGAGGATGTTTATAGTAGCAATCAGAAATCTGAGGCTAAAATCTACCCGAAACAGATAATACCCAATTCATTGGTAACTTTTGATGGAAATTTTAGAACCTTTTCCATTGAAAGGACAATTTTTTATAACTCAAAACAATTACTAAAATTAGAATAAAGAGAAGAAAACATAAATAACAAGAGAAATTGAACATAATAAATCATCATAGATAAATTAGAAAAGAATGATTTAGAAAGTGTAAGACTCATAAGTTCATCAAGTCAGATGACAAGACGCTTAACTTATTGTTTACTATTATTTCCCTGTGTTTGTATGGCCCTTGAATTTCTGGACATTCATATTTCCAAATGGAAAGTCAAAAAAAAATTTAAGCTGAGAATGCTTGCAACCTTTATAAGGTCATAGCAGATTTTCTTTTGCTTTTTCTCTTTTAGAAAGAATTAGGAAGAACACATTGATTGAATATAATGGATAGAAAGAAGAAAATCCTAATAAAATATGAGCACTCATCACTCGTAGAAAGAAAAGTTGGCAATGAAAGTCAAAGCAAACAAAGTTCAACGTACATTTATTACAAAAGTTGAGTTTACACAGCATAGATGTGGAAAAGAATATAGCTGGATGAAACAAGAATGAAAATTATCAAGTAAATTATCAAGCGAACGAGAACGGATATACAAATGTTAATGTGTACACACGAATTTTCAATTTCAGGCATGAGATACACATTATAATGCTGACAAACCAAATACATATATAAATAAGATTTAAACATGGTAGGAGAGATGAGAAAAATATTATTCTTTTCGCTGAAGAAAGGGGTACACCAGATCATTAAAGCAAATGCTCCATAAAGAAGTTATTTCAACATGGATGTAATGGGTGTTGCATGTTTATCACAGCATTTAGATTGATCCATATCCATGTTGAAGAACAAATTCATGGAACCGTGTCCAATAGACTTGTAGATTAGTACACTAGAGTACTCTAGATTTTAGTGCTCTAGCGTTAGTATTGAACTTTGGAGGGAAACTAAAAGGTAAAAGTAGGACGCGACACACAGGAGACATATTAATTATTTCTTTTAAATATTTATATGTGCCTGTATGTAAATATCTTGATATAGTTTAAATATGTGAGACTTTAAAGAGTCAATTTAACATCAAAGATTTCATCAAAATAGAATACAACACAAAAGCGGCAAAAAGCAAGCAACAATATATTTAGATGGCTAACTATTTTTCTTATCTTTGAAATATTTTCAGGTTTCTTTTCTTGATGAATATTTTAACCAAGTGGCCTTTTTATTACATTCAGTATTTAAGTTTCTCAAATGGGATTTTTAATACAGTGAGCTCCTTTTAGAAGGTATAAAGTTTGTAATATTTAAAAAACGTCTTGTGTTGCCAATGTGTCAAAAAAATGTAAGAAAAAATAAAATTATCAGACACATGTTAGACATGTACCTGAGCATGTTCATGTCGAACACTACTAAAAACAAAGTGCTCGTGCTTCTTACCTACAAACTAATGTAATTTAAAAGGAATATTATTTTAAAATTTTATTAGAAAATAAAAATGAAAAATAGAATGTAAAATAATTTCGTCTCATGTATTCTTGTTTCTCAATCTCATTGAAGACTTTGTAGTGAAAGATAATTACAAAGACTACACCTGAGAAGCAAGAGATGAGATGTAACAAACTTATAGGAAAAAAACCCTACGCAAAGTAAAGATCAGAAAATAGGTAGAGTATAAAAGTATAATAGTATAGTAATTTTTGTCTTTCTCTATGCGTTATATTTGAATGGTAAAAGTAAAAAATTCAAGTTTCACATCAAAACATGATTACATTTTCAAGAAATAGACCTTCTTGTTTGTTCAAAAAATTGCTTCCATTAACAGGGATGAAAGTATAAAAGGTCATACAAAAACAGAGGACAACCCAAGGAAAGGAGCCATCAAGAAACTAAAATATCATACCACAATTTCCAAAACATCATTCCTAATCTTTTACAGTAATACCAAGTTCATATAATCATTTTCTTAACACCATTATTGTTTCTTTGCTAATGTCTAAACAAGTTTAGGGTGAACAATACGCTACAATTTATTCCTATACCCCTAAGTGCCAAAAATATCACCATTGTAGCAAGTTTTTCATAGTACAGACATTCAAATTTCCTATATACATACTATGAGAGAATTTTATTTCAGATCCATGTAAGCTAGCTGTTGATGTAATATAAAAAATATGTAAGAAGTATTCAATGCATCTAAAATTATATCACTGACCTAAAAAAAAATATCCACTCATGGCATAGGCTTAGACAAGAAACTTGAATACTACCAACTCTACTTCTTATCAGCTTTTAGCATCCCAATAGCATCATTTTATAAAAGTTAACATATTTATCCATGGGCTAAACTGAGGTAGAGAGGACAACATTCTACTCTGTTGCCAAGCCTAAATAACAAGAAATGTTGTATTAATTCGTTTAGGATAACAGTAAATTTTAGTGAGGAAAAAGAACATAGTGCGGAAAAAAATACATATCGAAAAACTTTTTCCTACAAAATGTGTATGAATTTGTAGTACAATACATACCATTGCCTTTAACATTAATGCAAAGGTTTTTGCATCATATTGGTTATTCTGCATTTCTGAAACTAATTGAGTGAAAGAATCTGGCAGCTTTAGTCCATCGGGTATTTCTTCAGTTTTAACTTGATTGAGGATCTTGTAAAAGTCACTGACAAGTCTCTGAAGCAACATTAACCCCATGAGCAAGAGGAAAGAGCTCAAGTTAATATGATATGCTATCAACGCGACTGAAGCATATTATAAAATTGAAAACAACATTATGTTCACATGCGGAAGAAGTTATTTACCCCTGAACCGTCAACCCTACCAAGAAGTCGTGGTCCCAACCGCCTGCCTAAACAATCTGAAAACAGAGTAAAGAAAAACATGAATATGCATCCACTATCAATCTCATAAAACAGCTAAGAAGATGGTGGTGGCATAGAGTAGCCAGGTTAAACCAGCTAACAAAGACGAAGCTTTTAATTATGCATAAACATCAAGTGTCCAGAAAATGAGAATATTAACGAAGACCATCAGTAGACCGGATGTACAAAGAATAACAAACATTTCAGCCGGAAGGGTGAGAAAGAGAAGTAGATGTTTCTTTAGGAACCAAAGAAATTTCATGAATGGCAAAAATGAGTTTCTATTGGGCTTCGCATTAGACCAAGAAAATTGAAATTTTCCAGCGCAAATTGTTTCACATTAACATCCAGGAAAAGAAGACATGATTGAAAATCAAGAAAAAAGACAAGAATTCAAACGCAACACGGTTAAACATTACAGAGTCTTGATCTTGAGTGTTGACATTAAAATCACCAATCAAAATAGGCTTCTCCGACATTCTGACAAATAAAACCATATGAAAAGCGAAGAACCGTCACAAATCTGTCGAAATGGAAAAATAAAAATCCCAAATCCAACAAAGAAACAACACAACACTTGAACAACCATCAGACAAGCAATTGGTAAGATCTGCAGATAGGGTAAAAGAACACAGAAAATTTTATTTTTTGACAAAAAGAAATTGAGAACATAATAAAATGAAATGGAAAAGTACCAAACGAGGAGCACTTATTGACGCCTTCGAGGGTAACGACGGCAGTGAGGATAAAAACAAAAGGCAAGAGAAATGCGAGGAGGAGGAAGGTGTGGAAAATGGTCCGGTAAGAGATATGGCGAGCTGCAACCTTGATCTTCATGAAATCAATAAAGCCATTATTGGTCGAGATCGTGATGCTTCTCATGCTAGGCGAGAAGTGAAGCTGCATCATCCTCTATGCAGCTTCCTTCAGGTAGTCATCGTCGGCCACGACAACACAACAACGAAAACAACGGCAACCCTAGCAGCACAACCTCTCCACCATGCCTACAACCACCATCCATGGCGGCCAAATACCACCATGAAATCTAAACTCGCATCAACCAATCAATCCCCCACCGACACAATCACTTCCAGATTGAGATCAAGACTCCACCAAAAAACAAAAAACAAAAAATCCCTCAAGATATATTCCCCCTTCAATCCAATCCGCGACCCTCCAATACAACAACAAGAACAAATGCCGCCTCTCAAGCAATGCAAAACTGGATCAAGAATCCGGAATGGGAGTATGAATGATGAGTTTCTTGGGGCCGGATTCCGACCTGCGGATCAGAAGAAAGTTCAAAGTCTAGAGAGAGATTGGGGAGGGGGAAGAGAGAGAAAATCTTCGTTTGGTGTTTATGGTGGTTTTAGAGAAAGTTTTGTTTCCAAAAGATTGTAAAAAACTCTCCCCATTGGCGGATCCTTCCGATCTAATTTCTTTATTTCTTTCTCTATTAAAATTCAAAATTAAATTAAAAAAATAAAAAAGAAAGAAATAAATAAATGGTTATAAATAGTTCCTTTTTTTGTAGTCAAATTAAAACCGTGTTGATTTGTAGAGAGAGAAAGTGTGTGTGTGTGTGTGTGTGTTTGTAAGAGAGAAAAAATCGTGGGGATAAAAGTTTGACCTCCGACATTTTCAGGCATTGGTAGAGAGGGAAAAGTGGATGCTAAAATTACTAAATTTTGGACCTTAATTTTTACGATAATTAATTAATATCTCTTCTAATTTATTACAATTTTATTAAATATTTAATTCTTATTTTCATCGATACCAATTTCAACTTAACCATAATTCGACTAGTTAACACATATATCATTGATGAAAAAATAGAAGTTCAAATCCTCACTTCATGTGTTTTAAACTCGAAGAAAAAATTTGAAATATTTCTTCTATGTTTGTAATGTTATGTTCTAAAAAAGTATTTAAGTTATATTAGCAATGATTTTTTTTTTTTTGTTTAAATTGAATTTTGATCCCTAAACTATTTAGAATTGTTCTATTTTGGTTCTAAAGCTTTTAAAATATCTATTTTACGTTCTTAAATTTTAAAAATATAACCAATTTAGTTCTTATTATTATTTTGTACGTGTAATTATTGCGATTATTGAGTAGGCATATATTAGGTACCAAAATAATATAAAATACCAAAATAGTTGTTATATGAAAGTTTACAAATTAAAATAGACGTTTGAGAGTTTAATGATCAAAATCGTTGTTTTTTAAAAGGAAAACTTTTTTATAATACATGACCAAACTAGGATTTAAACTTTTTAACAACTTATACTTTTGATCCCTAAGTTTTGGATTTGATTTTTATTTGGTTCGTGGAGGTTTTAAAACCAATACTTTTGATCCTTTAGGTCCAAAGCATTGTTATATTCTAATAAGTTTTGTTATGAGTAATTGTAATGGATAGCAAAATAGTTTAGCATATTTGCAAATATGCTAATTTTTTAAATCATATTTTCAAAATTGTTGTTATTCTCATTTTGCCCTTCTTTTAAGTGTATCATTAATATACTACTTATAAATATGCCAAATATATACTCCACGTTAGGTACATCACCGGTATATTTAATACAAAACATGTAATTGATATACTTCTTATAAGATATATCAATACGAATATATCACTGATATATAACCTATTAGGTATATCAGCGATATATCAAATACAAAATATATTAATGATATATAAGATAATCGATGATATATATTATAAACTCTCTCTCTCTTTTTCTGCGTGTATATATATATTTGATATATCAATGATATATTACCAATCTAAGTCTAGCTTCGTGAATAAGTCATCTATTGGTCATCGTAAATGTCGATGATTTGATTTCCAACCCTATAATTGTTAAACAAAAATATATATATATATTAGTGATATACCTAATATAGAGTATATAACTTACATACTTTATGTTAAATGTATTAGTGATATATCTAGTACTAAATATATAATTTATATACTTTATATTAGGTGCATCAGTAACATACTTCATATCATGTGTATCAAGTATATAC